>FYEU01000311.1:451548-582557 GCA_900188575.1 Geosmithia putterillii
CCCCCCTCCCCGTCTCTCGCTTCGCCGCCAGATCTAGGGACCCGCCCCTTTGTTTGCCTCGTCGACTTTGCCGAGATACCTCCATACTCCATACCACACGACCGCTTCTGCCACGTCACACGCGCGCCCCTAGGCCATCATTGTCCTCCTTCTCCGCTCCACAGACCTCTCGACCGACAAACCCTCCCGACAGAGAACTCGACCGAAGCAAGACAGGAAGAGAAAAAAACACACGCACATCTCTTACGCGAATCCGTCCGACGACGACGACGACACGACGAATCAACGAGCTTCACCGCGCTGGACGTGCATCCCCACCCGCCCCAATTGTCAATTGACCCCCTCCCCCCGTCTCTCCGACAACATCAACAACAACGCTTCGCCCACAATCGTCTGCTGATGCCGACCACCACGACCCCTCCCCGACCGTTGCTCGATTCGTGGCGTTAATATCCAAGGTCCCTTTACAAGGTCCCTTTCCCCCCCGCGGCGGATCCCATCAAAAGGCTCTTTTAGCTGGGAGGGGAATACATCCAGAATCCTCTCCGGATACCTTGCCGCCGCAGACACACGCACGCCGGCACACACATATATATAGTATACACACGCATCCGTGACAGGCCCATCACCAACCTGGACCTCCCAACAACCCCCAACCACCGTGGGCCATGGCGTCGTCGTCCGAGTACGCCAACGGTCCGCCCGGTGGTAGCGACCTCGACGCTCCCCCCACCAGCATCCTTTCCCCGCCCTCCGAACTCGACCGCGCCACCCCCGATCCCCCCTTCTCCAACGATGGATACCGTCAGAATGGCGGCAGCTCCGGCCGTAGGACTCCCGACAGCACCCACGGCCACAGGCTGAGGCCCACCGTCTCTGCCGGCAGCAACCCCGCCGGCACTCACAGCCCTGGCGGCCCCGTCCCCGGCGGGCCTCCCTCCACAAACTACGACAGCGACAACACCGCCACAACGCGCGGGAGCAATGAGCGCGTCCGCTCGCGGAATAGGGGACCCGGAGGGCGCACCGCCAGCGGCCAGATGAGGCTCTGCAACAAGTGTGGAGAGCCCCTCACTGGCCAGTTTGTCAGGGCCCTCAACGGCACTTTTCATCTCGACTGCTTCAAATGCAGGGTACGTTCGAAGACACAGGATAGGCGGACAACAGGAGGAGCACAGGGACCCCATGAGCAGAAAGGAAGAATGGTGGACGAGACCATGCTAACTGTACTACTAGGACTGCGGTGAAATTGTCGCCTCCAAATTCTTCCCCGTCGATGACGAGTCCGGCCAGGGCCAGTACCCTCTCTGCGAGACCGACTACTTCCGACGACTAGGCCTGCTTTGCTACCAGTGCGGCGGCGCTCTCAGGGGCTCCTACATCACCGCCCTCGACCGCAAGTACCACATAGACCACTTCACCTGCTCCAGTTGCGATACCGTCTTCGGCGCCCAGGACAGCTACTACGAGCACGATGGCAATGTCTACTGCCACTACCATTACTCCACACAGTTTGCCCAGCGCTGTAACGGCTGCCATATCGCCATCCTCAAGCAGTTCGTCGAGATCTTCCGCAATGGCCAGAACCAACACTGGCATCCAGAGTGCTACATGATCCACAAGTTCTGGAACGTCCGTCTCGCCCAGTCGTCAGATGACCATCATGCCATAGCGGCGGCGGCGACCACCGCCAGCACCAGCACCAGCGAGCTCGGTCCTGGAGGCGAGCCGCAAGACCCCGCAGCGGCAGCAGCCTCGGCCACCTCGACCACAGCCTCGTCCGCCGTCGTCCCCGCCGCCCCAGATGATCCAGCTGGGCGCGAGTACATTCGCGAGGTGGAGGAGCGCATGGAGGAAAAGGTCTTCCGCATATGGAGCGTGCTATCCACCTTTGAGGAGTCGTCCGCTGCATGCATCTCCGATATGCTCCTGCATGTCAGCAACGGTGCCTACATTGAGGGTGTCATGATGGCCAAGCGCTTCATCTGGCATGTCGAGATTCTCTTTCAGTCGACGGATCGGTTGAACTCGACCATGCTGACCACTAATGAAAAGGGTACGTTTCCGTCTTGTTACTGTTTCTGTCTCTGTTTCGACTGTTCTCGTTAGTGGTATCACTGTCGCATCGTAAGCTAACACGCCACCCATCCAGGACTCTCGTATGGCCGCGAAGCCAAACTGCTATGCAAGAAAATCGTCTCCTTCTTCTCCCTCCTCTCCAAGAGCCAGGACGCCGGCGCCCACAAGCTTGGCCTGACCCAGGAGCTCCTGTCGCTCGTCACCGGCCTGGCCCACTACCTGAAGCTCCTGATCCGCATCTGCCTGCAGGGCGCCCTCCGGTTCGAGCGCGAGTCGACCACATCCGACGGCCTATACCAGTTCCTCGACAACCTCAACGACTTTGAGGCCTACAAGAACGACGACAGCGTGCTGCAGTCGAGTCAGGCCACGACGCGGCTATCGGCCAAGAACTCAGATCAGTGCGTCGCGTGCAACCGGTCCATCGAGGACGAGTGCGCCAAGAGCGGTGACCTGCGCTGGCACCTGGCGTGCGTCCGGTGTACCCAGTGCAAGCGGGATCTCGGCCGCTCCCTGGGCGACGCGCTGTGCAACTCGTACGATGGCAGAATCTACTGCACTGACTGCGCTGGCGGTGTCCGCGATGGGCTCATGCCGTGCGAACACATCTCCAAGCTGGGCCAGTACGTCTTCCTGCTCAAGGTGGCGCTGGCCAGGCTTCTAGACATCTTCTGGAGCAACGGCACCCTGCCCGGGCCTGCCGACAGGATGCCAGCCGGGTCCGAGGCGAGCGCGGGAGGCGATGGAGATGGAGAGCCCAAGACTCACTCGGAGGCGTGGGCACGATCCCAGGGTACGGGCGGCGCAGACCGGGACCACCGACGAGAGTCGTCCTACGAGAACACGCTCAACGACGTCCGGAGACTGCGCAGCACACGACTAGACCGACACCTGTCATCGAGCGTCAAGCAGGCGCGGACATCGCGCGTCATGGACGCCGATGGCCGGGGGCCCCGACCCATGTCGGCGGGCGCCGAGGGCCGCGAGGCCCAAGATTCGACGGACCGCATGTTTGGTCAGAACGACGCCATCACCCTCGACGATATCCCTCGCATCGTGGCGGCCGAGCAGTCGCGTGAGCAGCAAAACGTGCGGAACAGCCGGGCGCAGCCCATGGGGGCAGGCGACGGCATGGGTGGACCGGGCGCGAGCCACCAGCGCAGCCTGTCAGGGACACGCGACCCAGGTCTGCGACCAGGCGATCAGATGATGCCGACGAGCATCAACCGCAAGTTCTTCTCGGAGCTATCGGCGCTTGAGTACTTCAACGTGCGGCATCTGGCGGTGCTGACGATGCAGCCCATGATCATCCGGGAGTTCACCACGGACGAGCTGCTAGGCTTCATAGAGAGCAAGAAGCAGGCAACGTTCTGGAAGAACCTGGGCAAGGCGTTCAAGAACGACAAGAACAAGAGCCAGAAGAAGAAGGGTGTGTTTGGCGTGCCTCTCGATTCCATCATCGAGCGGGACGGCGCCGAGTCAACGGACGGCGTGGGCCCAGGAACGCTCCGCATCCCCGCCGTGGTGGACGACATCATCTCGTCGATGCGCAAGATGGATCTGTCGGTTGAGGGCGTGTTCCGCAAGAACGGTAACATCAAGAAGCAGCAGGAGCTGGTGGACCGGATCAACACAGACGGGTGCGACACGGTCAACTTCATGGAGCAGCCCGTCGTGCAGCTGGCCGCCCTCATAAAACGCTACCTGCGTGACCTGCCCGACCCCCTCATGACGCACAAGCTCTTCAAGCTGTGGGTCAGCGCCGCCAAGATGCCCGACCTCGACCGCCGCAAGCACTGCCTCCACCTGACGTGCTGCCTGCTGCCCCGTAGCCACCGCGACTGCATGGAGATCCTCTTTAGCTTCCTCAAGTGGGCCGGCTCCTTCCACCAGCTCGACGACGAGCTCGGCTCCAAGATGGACATTCGCAACCTCGCCACCGTCATCGCCCCCAATATCCTCACCAACCCTGCCAAAGCGTCCGTCCTCGACTCTGAGGCCATCTACGTCATTGACGCCGTCGAGGTGCTCATCAACAATATCGAGGAGATGTGCCAGGTAAGACCCCTCTTTTTTTCTTTTCTCTTTTTGTTTTGCCTCCGGCGGCCCTGCCGGGGGCGGTTCTCGCTTTGCTCGTGGGTCCTGTCTGGTTTGGAGTGGATGTGTGAAAGTGCGAGCGAGTGCTTTATGGGTTTTCGGTTGGCTGTTTGCTCGGCGAGTGAAGACTCCCTGCGGCGGTCAACCCTACACGCAAACACATTCACTTCAAACATACAGCACTTGACTTGGAGCACTTGGACGCAGGGACACGCGAGCGCAGCGAGGACAACTCCAACAAGGCCGTCGGAGGCATATCTTAAGTGGGAGGGACATGCTTGCCGTGGCCGGCAGGAAACACAAAGATCAAGAAGGACAAAGAAGCTAACAAGATGACTACAGGTACCCGACGATATTCTGGCACTGCTCAACGACCCATACATCTTTAGCAGCAGCGGGGACAACACGACCAAGGACATTATGAAGCGATTCCAGGAACGACGAGGTCACATTGACATCACGGACGTGAGCGAGGCGTACAACCGAGCCGACAACTCGACGCGCCCACCGCCGCGGAGGGTGGAGACAGACCCTGCCGTGTGGCAAGCGGAGTCGTCTGTGCGGCACGTACAGGAGTCATCGTCGTTTGCGCCGTACCCGAGCAGCCAGTCGCAGCACTCACAGTCGCAGGCCAACTCGCCAGGCGGACACAGCCAGTCGGGCGGCGGGCCTCCTCCGCCGGGACAACGGTGGCGGGGACCCAGCGAGCCGGGACCGGGACTTCCACCCGGCGCCACGCAGTACAACCACTCTGACAGCAACGTGAGCGCGTCAGCCGAGGCGAGCCAGCCTAGCCAGAGCCAGCCCAGCCAGTCGAGCCAGCAGGTCCCGCAGGTCCAGCCGCCTAACCAGCAGCAGAGGCGAGACTGGCGAAATTCGGCCTGGGGTCGTCAAGGGAGCGGGCTAGGCGTCGGAGGTAGTTCATGATGACCTTTTTTTTCTTGTCCTTCTTCTGCTCTGCGCTTGTCTTTTGGCCCCATACCATATCAAAATCTTGCCATGTCGTTTTTTTTCTAACTCTTTACTTTTGCGTTGGCCATATCAAAAACGTTTTTGTTTTTCTCAATCTTCATGTCTTGTTCAACGTTTGTTGAAGGCGTCTTTTCTTTGTTAACACACCCACCCACACACACACTTACCTTCTTACTACTACCACCTCTACTACTACCTACTTACTACTGCGGCTGCTTTTCTTATACGCACACACACATCACACATCACACCCCTGCATAGGGAGGCATGGTCGGTCTGGCACAGGCTCGAACAAGAACCAACTAAAAAAAAGAGAGAAAGAAAGAAAGAACGAGAGAGATGGAGAAAGGAAGAGAGAGAGTTAGTCGGTCGGCAGTCATGCATCTCACGGCGTTTATAGTATGAAGACGTTTTCTTTTACCACACACCTACATTACATTTTTTATCTATCCAAGCAAACGTGTTTTCAACATATTTTCTGGCTGTGTTTTCATTGTGTTTTCCATGGCTGTGTTTTCCATAGCCATGCTTCTCATTCTCATGGCAGTCTTGATTGTCTTTTCTTGACTGTTTCCTAGCAGTGTTCATAGCAATGCTTGTCTATCAGTATTGCTTCAATGTTGTCTCTCAAAAGTCGTTTGTCTACAAGTACACTTAAAGTGGTGCTTGGTTGTAAACGGGTCCTTTTCCCAGTCGTCCGTTCTTTACTTTTTTTTTCCCCCTTTTTTTCTTTTTCTTTTTCTTTGGTCTATTGGAACAGAGCAGTACAGGAGGATACTAGGAAGCTAAGAGAATAAAGAATGGAGAGGGAATATAAAAGTATGGTGACAGTCGTTTTTTACTTGTTTTGGGTGATTAGTGTTTGTTGTGTAATTGTGATATACATGATGTGTAGAAGTTGTAGTGTATTACATGTACCGTTGGTTGTATCTACCACCACTAGTTAGTTGTAATATTACTTCGAATGTTTCTTTCATTGAACGTGAGAAATAATAGTTAACTCTCTTGTGTTTTGTATTCTTATGTTACGTAGATGTGTCGTGTCAGTTGTCCTCTTTGAAGAACGCTGCAGGGTAGATTCCGTAGCGGTGATGAACATGGAGAACTAGACTTGAGTTTGGACAGCGAGCGAAGCGAGGAACGCCCCCGGCAGGGCCGCCGGAGGCAGAATAAATATGTAATCGTGAGTGAGTGCGAGTATTAGTATTTATAAGTGCGCGTGGGAGGGTGAGTGAGTGAGTTTTGGTGTGAGCATTTACAAGTGCGAGTGTGAGGAAGTGTGAGTGAGTGTGGGAGTGTAAGTGTAGGTGCGAATTTAAATGCGAGCGAAGCGAGAAGAGCTCCCGGCAGGGCCGCCGGAGGCAGAACACACGCAAGTGTCTATGAGTTATGAGTGCAGAGACTAAAAGTGAGTGCAGATGTGATTTTGAGTGAGTATGAGTGAGTGTGAGTGAAAGTGGGTGTAAGTGTGAGTTGAGTGAGTGGGAGTGCGTGTAAGTGAGAGAACCCCGCGACCGACACAACAAACTCATGTTGCATTCAGAACTGAACACCATTCTGATCATATATCGTATTCTGCGGGATGAAACTGTAGACTGTCACTTGACGGTTTCAATTCAATATGTATATATCTTTTTGTCTTTGTGTTGTAGTGTATGTGTTTCGTAGAAGGGTTCAACCCCGTGTAAGGACAAAGCCGGTATTGGTCGACACTGGACTGCACTCACGGTTCCAGAGAACAAAGAGGAGGACAAAGGGCAAGGCAAACCACACAAATGATAGGTTCCTGGGCAGCGTATAATGCGACATTGTGCCATTGTTTCCTCTCGCCGTGGTCATTGTATGTTTCAGTATATACCGAGAGACGGGCAATGACAATGCCGGCACTGATCCCAGTACCGTGGAAGCTGTTTTGCGGGGCAGAGACACCATTGTCTGCGTCTCCTTTGTGTGTTTTACATGACTGCCGGACATTCTGAAATGATAAAGGCGGCACTGGCCGACTGTTGAAACTTCTGGTCCCAGGCCAAAGGACAATGGCATACACACAAAGGGATTTGGTATCACCAGGGGCATCGTTCTGACCATGGTTGTCCCGGATATGGGGGATCCAAGTGTATATAAGGGTGGCTTGAATCTAGCTAGGGATTTCCTATCTCATCACTCTCATCACTCATCACTCAACGGAGTCTACTAACCACAGCAGCAAACACCAGGCAAGGGTCTACAGACTTGAAGGCAGACAACAGTCGACCAACGACAGACTTGAAGACTGACAACAGTCGACAGACAACAGACAGACCTCCTTACCTCTGAATTCCCTCAGTACACTGAATCAAATGTACCACTGACTGCAGCAAACAGCAACCATGACGAACGAATTGTTCTACAAAACCAGCGAGAAGCTGAACACCCAGTACGCCGATCAGGTGGAAAAGATTCTGGAGCTTCTCGCCGAGGTTGAACAGCTCAAGATCAAGCTGGCCGACGCCAACGCCGAGTCCACCCCCGTGGTTAACACGCAGCGCCAGAGGCAGCAGCAGATTAAGCAGCAGGAGGAAATCACCTCCATCGGCGAACACCTCGAGCGCATGAACAGGCGCATCGACTACAGCCACGAGAAGCTCCGCCACCTGGTCGACACCCTGCCGACCAAGACGTCCCACCAGCGCCAATGCATGCGCCGCGCGCTGCAGAAGCAGCAGCATGCCATGGCTGAGCGCTTCGTCAAAATCAAGGAATACCAGGTCACCGTGCCTGAGATCAAGGCCCAGAACGAGGTGCTTTGCGACTTCCTCATCTACGGCGATGAGAATGAGATCGAGGCCGTGCGTGCTATGGCCGCGCTGTCTCTCGACAGCCACCCCGGTCAGACCGTGACTCAGGCCCTGACACAGGCCCTGGAGAAGATCTACCTCGAGGGGAACAAGGAGGCTCTTGAGTCTCAGCAGGAGCAGCCTGCTGGCCAGGGAATGGCTGGTGCCGCCGCTCAGACTGCCACCACCGCTGGACCCTCTGTCCAGGGACAGGCCGCTACCCACCTTGAGTCGCGCCGTGGACGCAACTCCAACATCTTCGTCCCGCGATTGAATGCTGCTCACCTTGCTTGGAAGAGGCAGCGCCGGGAGCAGCAGGGCCGTCGTGGGCGGCGCCTTTCCAACCTGCAGTACCAGCAGCGACGTGCCAGCGTGGAGCAGCAGCAGCTGGTAGAGTGGCAGGAGGTGATTGAAAACAACGAGTAAGTCAGACCATCGATCGATTGACTAAGTCCACCGACGGTACATGGTATGCACCTTTGACCATGAACAGCACAGGACACAGGAAAGACAGAGTGGAGGATACAGGTTTGTTTCAACAGGACTCGAATTCGCAGCGTTTTGATTTCAACACTACTAACTAACAAAACAAAAACCCCCGAAAAAAACCCGAAAAAAACACGCCAAAGAAAAAAAAAAGATATGGTAAGTTTAAATGGCAGGAAATGGGAAGATGGTTGAGTTATGTTTGCTACTACTAGGAGGTATGTATTGATGGAGATGTGAGAGAGGGACAAGGGCTGGTAGCTGAGTACTGCATGGCAGAATTGGAATTGATTACATTTGTGGACATTGAGTAAAGTGAGTTATATGTGATATGCCATAAGAGTGATGTATTAACCATCTCGTTTGTCAATTTCATCTGTCAATAGAGATACCGTCTTCTGTGAACTTGCTCTTTGATCTCTATTATTATTCTGTCTGCCTTGCCCCTTAATCGTGATTTGGGCACCCCCCCTTGACCTGTGTGTCTTATAAACTAAACTCGGTTCAAGCTAAACCGGACATACTTCAAGGTTTGGAACTCAGTCAGAGGAAAAGGACCCGACTGACGCCCAAACCCACTGGCCCCAAAGCCTCCATGCGGCAGTGTCGGCTCGCCATGTGTCGTGGCGTTGTTGATTTGGATGGTGCTGGCCATGTCAGTCAGTACACGTACTTGACCTATGTCATATGTGCGATATTGTTGTTGAAGACTGCTTACCCAAAATGTATCCTCTTAGCAACGCGCAGCGCATTTCCAATGTCCTTCGACCAGACGCTCGCTGCGAGCCCATACTCAGTATCGTTGGCCAACCTCACCGCTTCGTCCACCGTGTCCACGACGAAGAGCGAGATGACGGGCCCAAACGACTCCGTGTAGTATAGCTTGCTCTCTTTGCTGACAGCTCGCAGGATAGTCGGGCCAAACACCCGGTCTCTCTCTCCTTCGTTATCATCCCCCAAGATGGCAACCGCCCCGTTCGTCTTTGCGTCCTCAACGAGCGAACGGACAGCCCGCGCGGCGGATAAAGAGATCAGAGGCTGGCTGTAGGTCCCATCGCGCGACTTCTCTGCATGTGCCGCCTTGAGTGCCGCAACAAAGGCCTCCTCAACGGACCGCAGTACAATCACCCGCTCAGTCGCCATGCAGACCTGGCCACCGTGCCCGAACGCTCCCCGCAGGATACCGTGTGCTGCGTCGCCGAGGGCAGCATCCCCCAGGACAATAGCGGGGGCCTTGCCACCGAGTTCCAGAACCACAGGCTTGAGGGCCTCGCCTGCGAGCCTTGCAACGATCCTGCCGGTGGCACTGGAGCCTGTGAAGGAGATCTTGCGGATGGCAGGGTCCTGGATGAGCGCTGGGATGATTTGGGCACCTCTGTCCGGCGCATGGGTCAGGAGGTTGACCGTCCCTGGGGGGAAACCTGCTTGCCGGAAGGCGTCGAGGAGTAGGAAGTGTGTCCTTGGAGAGAGTTCTGACGATTTAACGATGACGGCGTTTCCGGCGGCGAGAGCATATGCGAGAGAGGACATGGTGAGGATCCCGGGGGCGTTCCTATACACATGCATGTATGTGTCAGTTCTCCGTGCTTTCATCAACACGGCCGGACCAGGACACTTACCAAGGGACAATGCTGAGAATCACACCGTACGGGACCTTGTAGACTAATGCCGTATCGTCTATCCCGGATCAGCACATGTCTAGACCATGGCATTTCAGATGGGACACTCACTGCTATCCTGTACTGGGGGAATCTGCCCATTGTTCGAGGATACATGGCTAGCTGCATCCCTGATGGTTTCCACGGCGGCGTCAATGTCCCATGCGGCCCAGCCTTTCAAAGTGGCGGTTTCTTTCTGAGCAACATTGATGATTTCGTCCTTCGAGTTGTGGATGATCTCTGCTGCCTTGTTCAACAGATCACGGCGTGCAGTGTAGCTCAGGGATTCCCAGGCAGGAAAAGCAGCTTCCGCTGCGGCGGCGGCATGCTGGACCTCTGGAAGCCCCGCCGAGGACGCATTCCATAAGAGCTCCCCGTCTTTGGGGCTCTTCACGGTAAAAAATTCATCTGTGTGGATGTCTTGGTTGTTGATGATCAGAGGGACAGAGTCTACCATCATGAACTTGTTGTAAGAAGTAAACTCAAAGGGTATGAAATCATGTAGTCAATCTACTAAAAGGGTTTAACACAGACCAATAGATCTAAGCAAGGTCTTATAAACAGGGACTCTAGGCGAGAGTGGATGTAGAATACAACTAACACATATTGTCATCTAGCCAGACAATGATACCATTGCTTTACATGGGGTCCCACTGCTTTGGGATCTGATGCCTAGCCTTGCGGGATTTGACAGATAAGCCATTTTATGCCTGTCCTGTGTAAGTGGTGGCCGCTTGGGTCTCGCTATCTAGACATACATGCATTGCGTACTCCTCATCCATGGACCCGACATCTTCGGTTATTATAGGATTCGGAGATGTTACAGAGTGGATTCTAACTCTAGAGTGATGAAATAAAGCCCCGTGACAGGACTTGGCATCCCCTCTGGTTCATAAGGCGCAGGGTCCCAATCTATCCCGGGTATTCCCATAGCACGTGTACGGAGTATAAAAGCTCGAACGGGGTGATCCATGTAGACCTCCACTTTCCGCGCCGAACCAGCGAAATCGAGTGGGTTATGGTACCATCTGTACCTCAAGGGTCATGATGGCGTGATACATGTAATAGTAGTAATAATACCGCGGGGAATAATCAATCAGCACCGTGAAGCCTTGTCCCCGAGCACGTACCTCACAATAGATAAGATCCACTCGGGTCTAGAACCGACGCTGCTGGTTACCCA
Source organism: Geosmithia putterillii (assembly GCA_900188575.1). Classification (NCBI taxonomy): domain Eukaryota; kingdom Fungi; phylum Ascomycota; class Sordariomycetes; order Hypocreales; family Bionectriaceae; genus Geosmithia; species Geosmithia putterillii. The sequence continues at coordinate 462,840 of FYEU01000311.1, forward strand.
TTATGGTAATTCGTTTGGCTTGAGGCAGTTACAAGCGCCACCCTTGCCGGTGGGGTCCAGGATTCAGACATCATTATCTCTCTGAGTACATAAGATATCCCATTGATTCTGTGTTACTCCCAGAGGAGACTCTTGATCAGATAAAATGGTAAATGTATTAATGGCTAGAGTTCATTTCTGATGTGAGTTGAAGGCTTTTTACTGGTACATGTAGTTGCCGTCTAAACCAATCCCGGCCCCAGATGTCAAGTTACGGAAATAGCATCGGGAACATTGGGAATGCCGCGGAGATGTGCGTAGATGGGACTTCCGCATCGAGTTATCAGTACTTTCCATGGCGATTGTTGGTGCTAGACTTGTAATAGCATGTCCTGGGAAGCGGAAACCCGTGTTATGCATTTACCATGAGACCATTTACACAAGAACACCATGGTCCTCCAATATCATATGAGCCCCCTTTTCCGCAATCGCATACACAGTAGCCTGGATATGCGCACTAATATGAAGTGGCATTATACTCGCATCCACGACTCTTAGCCCTTGCACTCCATACACACGAAGACGATGATCGACGACCCCTCCCTCAATCCCATCAGAGCCACCCATTGCACAAGTTCCAACCGGATGCCAGTCCGTGACCGTCGTCCTGGCCATCCAGTCACGGTACTCTTCATCCGTCGTGACCGAGGCAGGAGGGAACACGCGCGGCCCAATGTGATACGACAACGGATCAGACTGGATGATCTTCTCGGCAAAGTGTAGACTGTGAACCATGGCCTCCAGATCGATGGCGCCATGTGGTCCGCTGTAATACTGCGGATCGATGACTAGACCAGTGTTGGAAGACGAGTCGATGTGGATACTGCCCCGGGAGAATGGGTACTGGAGAACCTGGAATACCGTGAAGTAATCACTGACATCCTCTTGGCTCGGGATAAACGCCGGGTTCCAGTTTCCCCGATCGAGGATGTATTCAATCTGGCCCAGTCTCTTGCTTGCGGTGTCAACGAAGCGTCCAGACTCAACAGAGCGGCCTGGAAGACCGGGATCAGACAGGGCAGAGACCAGACCGGAGAGATGTTGAAATTCGGTCTCGGGCAGGGCTTCAGAAAAGGGCAGGTAGCAGAAGCAGCTGGGCACTGCTGTCAACGGCCCGGTCCTGTCTCGATGGTACTTTTCCAAGGCGGCGTCGCGGTCCATTTCAGTATCATCATTCGCAGTCTTGGTCTCGGATGCTTCAAAAACAATCTCCGCCACTGTAATCGCATACGTCAGTTACAAGAACCAGCTGGATGGTCAATTGGATCCTCGCTTAGGCACTTACTGATATGCTCCTGAAGGTTCTCCCCAACATTTCGGCTCTCCACCTTTGTCTCTATACCAGCCTTTGTCAGAACATCGGGATTTCCGATACCAGAGAGTTCCAGAATCTGCGGAGACTGCACAGCCCCAGCCGACAGAACTATTTCCTCCTTGGCCTCAACCCGGTATTGCCGTCCTTTGTGTGTGAATAGAACGCCGGTGGCTCTTTGGCCTCCATTCTCGGCTGGCGAGAGTGTAATCGAGTCGACGGCCGCATCAGTCAGCAAGACGAGATTCCCGCGGTGTGTATTCGGGGTATAATACGAGTTAGTCGCATACGAGCGTGTCTGCTCCCCGGGTGCAATGGTATTGACGCACGTCCAAACCCCAGTGTTGGATCCCGACAGATGCGCGTCGTTTGACTCCACACCCAGCGCGTTCAAGGCCTGGCGCCAGAGTCGGTGGGTAGAAGGGTAGAACTCGGGATGCGAGACACGGACGGGACCAGCCGTTCCGCTCACGTCGGGATCAAACGTTGCGCCGTGTCCCGTCTGAAGTTCCGGTGCCGGTCTCTGGATTGTTTCCGACTTCTTGAAGAATGGTCTGCCGATATAGAAGAGTCAGTGAACATAATAGAGATGACATGCTTCGGTGCGTGGCTTACAAAAGACCATCCCAACCCCAGCCGGGGTTCCCCAACCGTTCCCAAGCATCATAGTCATCCTTGCTGCCGCGATTCCAGATTAAAAAGTTGAGTGCGCTGCTACCTCCGACAAGTTTGCCTCGCGGCCATGGGAGAACTCTTCCATCTAGGCCTTGCTGCGGCACTGTCTCGAACTTCCAGTCGATATCGGTGCCAATGGTCTGACCATACAGGCCGGGGATGTCGATTGTGTCTTGGTGGCCTATCAGAGGTCCGGCCTCCAGTATTCCCACCTTGAACTGGGCATGCTCGGATAGCCGCGCCGCCACGGCAAGGCCTGCGGTTCCGCCGCCGATGACCAGAAAATCGAATTCTGTCTGGGCAAACTCAGCCGCAGTGATTGGCTCTTGTCGGGAAATCATGGCTGTCAATGTCTTCCTGGTCGGCGATCCGAGGTCTGTGGAGTTTCAATGAATGGTTGGCACTTGTTCGTAATCAAGGAGGAAATAGGTTGCATGGAAGTTGGGATCACACATGGTTGATATGTGTCTACCGGGATGCTCCAGATAGCAGTCAAACTGACGAATGACCTTCTGACCATGTACGGAATCGTCAGACAGCGGGGCAAACAACCGGGCTTGCAGATTCCCAACGGGCCATTGTTTCAATCAAGGCGGCTCCGGCTTCCGTCAAGTCGGCTCCGGTTTCCCTCCAGATATGGTGTTTGATGAGTCGATCCACACATCACATTGCGCCATAGTTGCGTAAGTCATCCATGTAATTTGAGGTATGCCACATTGATTAGCGTCACGATAGACGGAAGTGCTTCAAACATCCAACTTATCGTTCATGTGAAGTGCCACTACTTATTGTAGTTGAAGAACTCAACGGCCATGTACTCATCTAATTGAGATATTCGCAGACGGTCACCGTGCAGCATCATCCAGGACCTTCAACCATGTCCCAGAAAGACCCTAACCCGGTAAACGTCTCGGGATCCATCCACTCGGACAGCGAAAGTGGCATCCCTGGAACAATCAAGCTCGTCGACGCGAATCATGAGCTGGTCCTCCAGGAGAGCGGCGATGTCATTCTCACACCACAGCCTACCAGCGACACCGAGGACCCCCTTAACTGGTCCAAATGGAGGAAGTTGAAGGCCGTTATGCTCTCTCACCTGTAAGAAAGAGTCATCATGATATTTACATGTATCCACGGATCACACAGCTCAAGTCTGTCAAATCACAGGTACACAATAGCCATTGCGTGGTCATCTGCAGCTGTGTATTCGATATTGGTGCCCGTCTCCGCCAGCACAGGTCTATCAATCTCGGATCTGAACAGCGGCTCAGGGACCATGCTGCTGTTCTTCGGATGGGGCGCATTGATATGGCAACCCGTCGCTGTCATCTTTGGCCGCCGCGGAGTGTTTCTTCTTTCTCTGCTCGGCACAGTTGTACGTTTCTAGCACCTTGGGGGAGCTTCTGCTTGTTCTGACATTGTGTTCTGCAGGCAATCTCAGCTTGGACTGCTCATGCGCCTGACTACGCCTCCTGGGTTTCGACAAGAGTTCTGCTAGGCCTCGTGGGAGCGCCCATAGAGGTCGTACCGGAACTGGTTGTCACCGATCTGGTAGGCTACCTCCTAGCAACAACAGATCCAAGAATTCAGTCTTACTGACATTGTGGAAACAAGTACTTTACTCATCAGCGCGGGCTTCACATTGGCATCTACATGTTCTGTCTCGCGGGGGGCAACTATCTTGCCTCGGTCTTCTCTGGTATCATCAACGACCGAATGGGATGGCAATGGGTCATGGTAAGTTCCATATATATTCCGTGAATCAAATGCCAAACAAAGCTTATGAAAGTATAGTACTGGTGCAGTATAATCAATGGCGCGACATTCATCCTTCTCTTCCTCTTCTTCGAGGAAACCGACTACTATCGCCAAACCGGCTTCGAAGCGTCCGGCCAAAACCTCAAGCTGGCGACTAACGACAACGACGCCGAGACCGCCGCCGCAGTCCCGCACAGGAAACCAAAGACGTACCTCCAGAAGCTTAAGTGGTTCCACTACATCAGGGAACGACCGAATGAGTTCTGGGTCTATACGTATCGGCCCCTGGTAAACTTCTGGACATTCCCTCTTGTTTTGTGGGCCAGCTGCTACCATGGCGTGGCGGTCCTCTGCTTCAACGCGTTGAACGCAACTGCGTCTGTGATTCTCTCTGCAGAGCCGTATAATTTCTCGAGCACCGATGTCGGGCTGTCGTATATCTCTCCGCTTATTGGAGCGATTCTGGGGTGATTCCTTCTTCCAGCCACTGTGAAGTTTTATCACACCTTTACCCCGGGCTAACAAGATTGGGTAATAGAGCCGTTTGGTCAGGCAAGATCAGTGACTACATCTGTCTCTGGATCGCCCGCAGAAACAAGGAAGGCTTCCGAGAGGCCGAGTATCGTCTTCTGGCAGCAGTTGCACTGTGTATCGTCCCGCCCGTGGGTCTGATCGTCTGGGGCGTCGGAGCAGCCCAACATGTGCACTGGTTTGGAATCGTCTTCGGCATGGGAATGATGGGTACGTGACTCTCCGGGGTAGTACACTCGAGCTATGCTGCTTTCTGGTACTTGGGATGTCTGACAACTAACCGAAGCATGAACATGTAGGATTTGCTCTGACGGCCGGCGGTGCCATCATGATAGGATACACCATCGACTGCTACAAGGAACTGGCAGGGAGCACCATGTCCTCACTGAACATCATGCGGTGCACAATGGCTTTCGGGTTCGGATACGCCGTGACTCCGTGGTGGAATTCTACCGGAACCCAGAATACCTTCATCACTTGGGCCGTGCTGGTTTTCGTACTGTTCGCCACGTGGATACCGGTGTATATATGGGGTAAGAGGCTGAGGATCAGAAGTAAGGAACGATACTGGGAGCAGGTTAAGTCTGGAGTTGGTCATACTTGACTGCAACTGCGCCTATTTCGGTGGTCTTTGCTGCCTCTATGCCAGGCTGCGCTTGAAGGGGTGCGCTCGATAGACAGGGGAGACTGAGAAAAGGACCCCTATGATGGAGACGGCACGTTTGTGGAAAATGAATGCAGTGTTGCTTCTGGTTTGGCTGCACAGGTCATAATATTTGCACTGGAAAGTCCTTGAATGGTGGCTTTACCGTTGATGATGCCGCATGTTGATGATTGTTTTAAAACTTGGGCTTGATGTCAAGGGCTTCATCTCTAATTAGTTTTCATTACCATCAATGTATGTACCATATTGACCAACCGAGGCAGCAGCATCCTCGCCATTCAAAATTTCTCCATGTCCGGACTCCGTTATTGTGTCCCATCAGCCTTGGTGGTAAAGTCGCCTCCGTCATCGTACCATTGCGCCATGCCCCATTCGAACTCGTCGGTGACCGGAAAGATGGCGTGGATGAGTTTCCCCTCAGGCCCTATCCCAAAGACTATGACAGTACCGCTGTTGCTGGCCGCTATTGTATGTATATAGCCGGGCGCGCCGTTAAACAGACCACCGAGATTCTCCCACTCAGTAGCCCATGTGCTGTTCCTCTGCCCCTTATGGAAGAGAGTTCCGTTGCGATGCACGACGAGCACATCGAGACGGTTCGGGCTGTTGGTGTCGACAGCGACTGGCACAGAGACGAACTTGCCGCCCAGGTCCTCGGGGATGGTGAAGTTTGCGGGGAGGCCGCTGGGTCTGATCTGGCTGTCATCGTCATCGTCGGTCGAGTTGTACCGGGCGTCGCCTTGCACGATTCGGGCGTTGTGCCAGATACCAGTCGCGGTGCCCGTGTCCGAGTAGTTGTTGTAGAAGTAGTCGACAGACTTGTATCGGCTGTACGACCTTCTTGTATACCTGCTTATGATCGCCGGGGTGTGGAGGAAGTTGCCCCATGAGCCCTCCCAGTCGGACCAGCTGTACTGGGGCAGGCCTTCGGTCTCCATCTGTGCGTATCTGATTTTGCCCCCGTGGTTGGCTACGAGCTGATAGGGGAGGATCTTGCCCCCTGTGGACAGCTTGTCATCGTCGTCGGCGACCTGGGTCCAGTTCAGGCTACTGGGCGACGCCTCGTCAAACGTATAGATGGCCCACCAGTTGGCTCCTGATGCATTCTTGCAGAGGAGGCCAACGTCGGCGCTGTTCCAACCCACTGCCGTCACTTGCTGGTAGCATGGTTCGGCGTCGAGGACGGTCCACAAGTCTGGCCAGTCATCGGCGCTGTCGGGCGTCGTCGTTGGCAGTAACTTGTAACGGCGGATCTTTGTCACGAGTTTGTGATCACTCGTTATGCCGAAAGCGGCCACCCTGTTGCCGGTGATGATGACGGCTGACGGGTTGGTGATGAAGTCGCCTCCTAGGCTGTTCCAGTCACCTACCCACTTGTTGTCCTGAACCCAGTCATCGTTGTGCTCGGTCCAGTCCCAGTTCCACTTCCTATACCACATGGCGTTGTCTGTTCCGCGTGCCAGAACGAACATAGTCTGGTCGACCGGATTAATGGCAGACACCAACTGTGAGCACTCGCCATCGCATAGTCCGTCAGATGTCCATTTGCCACTGCTCAGATTGATCGGGGTCCCGAATCGATTTTTTTGAGCGCTGTCCCTCGATATGTTAGCACATTCATGTGCGTGTATGCTTGATGTATGTGACGTACTTGTGCTTTCTCGAGACGACGACGCCTGCCACGATACCTGCAATGATGGCCAGGATGCCAGCCGCTATGGCCCAGATGTTTCGGCGGCGCTTCCACCAAGGCACCCGTAGCTTTGTCGCCCCTTTGCCGCGTTCTTCTTCCGGCGAAAAGACCTTTGACAGAGTGGTGTCGCCAGGCTGGCCATCGACGGGGGTCGTCTCTGGCGCTGCATTGTCAGCGGTAGTCTTGTTGTCGGCGGCTCCCGGGTATGGTGGCGGTTGGGATTGGGACATTGTGTTCCGTTCCGTTCCGGGGAATAGAACGGAAACTGGAGAGCTACTGTATCACCGCCCGACCTTGTGCTCCGACAGAGGTAGAGGTGAACGGAGTGATGCCAGATGAAATAAAGGCCGGGACTGCCATTGTTTTATTGAAAAAACGGGGGTCCATGTGGGGCGTTAGCCACGGGCACGGGCACCTCGTCTAGTCTCGTCTCACTCCGTATATGGAGTATTATCCGTATAGCATAGTCCAATGATCAATGGCCAATATTGTAACAGGGGATAATGCATGTAAGCGGCAACCCTCGACCGAGACTGGGCCCCGTTCGGTCTTCCTCAAGTTGCAATTAGCCGTGGAGTGAGCTTAACTGAGAGCCAAAGCTGCTTTGGTTGCCTTATGTTCGGACCCAATGCTTATGAAAAGAGCAGACAAAGGCCAAACTGTGGGACATTCAACTCGTTGGATGCGGAGACATGTGCATGTTCTTCCAGGTGCCAGGAACGGGGTACAAGGGTACATGTACCAGGGCGCTAGTGAACCCTTCGGATCGGAACCAAGCGAGGCACATGCGCCCCTCCTACGGAGTACTGGGACTGGTAAACCCGGCGTTTAGGTGCGGAGCAATACTCTGTATTTGTACGGAGTACTCCGTATTGCATGGCGCTGTCTTCAAATTGGTAATAGCAGTTCTCGGCCAGGACGTCAACTACTTGAGAATGGTTGTCTCACGAGTAACTCTTCTCTTCATCACCATACAAGCAACAACTTGTACAGAGGACATCAGTATTGAACCATACTCATGAGAGTAGACGGTAACGCTGGAAGATCGACGTTGTGAGCATAGGTCTCGGTACATACATTCATAACCGTGCCAAACGTCCGACTTGGCGGACGCGGGCTGGCCCCGGGTCCCTGGCCTTGGTGCCTTAGGGCCTGGGCGTGCACCTTGGCACCCACAGCCGGCACCCACACGATAGCATGATAGCATCACTTCACTTTTCCATTGATCAACTGAATACAACAAGAACCATCGCAACAAAGATTGCCGTATTAGTAGCTTTACAATAACAAGTGGTGCTGCTACAATCTATTGCGTAGAGGAACCCAGTGATTCCAACACTACTTTGCACAGCGTATTAAAACGCCTCCGTATCCATACTCGTACGTCGTATACTCGGTATAAATACAGAGCATTACTGAGTATTACTTTACCCTTGTAATGAATTGGCGACAGCCCTAAGAATCCGCGAGTACGAGTAGGTTCTAATATACCCCTGTTGTACGGAGTACTGCCACGATGTTTGAAATAATACGGCTTTGTTTTCGACTCGGTCCAGACTCCACAAGGCTGATGGAAGGACAACTAATGCATGTGCCAGGCTTTAACACATGAACCTGCCTTGGCGCCGAAAAAAAGGGGCCTCAACCCCTATCCACATGTAATACATATTACATGTAGCCACTCGACACCGACGTTGAGAAATACAACAATAGCTCTCGTCTCATTTGATGACGGAAGAGGGTAATGACTGGACAACGATATATATTCAAAACGTACACATCCACACGACTCCTTGTAGAGAACTCCAGAGGAACAAAGAGACGTACAAGTGGTGAGCAGACGAAAAGCTTGTATTTGCATCTTTACTCCATCCCCAACATACGACTGAAGCTACTGGAGAGAATCGGGGATCCGTCAAGCTACAACATTGAACCTATTCGATGTCCACCTCTTCTGACGGAATTTGCCTATTCAGGGCCCCTGATGGTTGCACGGTTCTTCGTAACGCAACAATGGTGTGTCCCTAAGATGGCTGCCTCCTTACACAATTAGAGAACATCAAGTCTATGGCAGCACAAAGAGGCGAAGTATATCTTGAGTTGTACGCATCTGCAACTGCACATATGTAACCTGCGTTTTCAGAGGCTATTGTAGTGATGGTGATGTACGAGTGAGTGTGAAAAGAAGTGACAAACTCTCACACGTGTGAACGAATGTGATCTTAAGTGACGGAGTCAAACGATCGTGGTATTCATCTCTAACCTTTCTTCTCCCTTCCTTGTCTATTCTTCTCTCTTTTATACCCATCCGGACTAATGGACATAGTCAGAATACATGTATACTTCCTCCTCGAGTCACATTTGCTCTTGCAACGCGGCAGTGGCTGATCATATGTTTGTCTGTGGCTGATCTCTAAGCTTAATGTGAAGTCTATGTCTGACCATGCACACAGGCAGAGGCGACCTGTTATCCACTCCCCTTGACCCATCCCAAACCCGTAATCGACCAATACGATGTCGTAGGATCCTGCTCCAGCGGCGCAGCATCTGGAGAACAAACCATCACAATGCATTAATTCATTGTAGATGTATCCCGTGCACGATTCAACATACATGTAAGAAGTCCGGTGCCCCCAGTTCGCCCTTTGTCTAATCCGTGTGAAACGACCAACCGAGGGACAGGGTCATCCATCCCCCGAATCACACGCAAGATTCCACGCCGCACCCTCAAGTCTTCACCCAATCTGTCCATCGTCCCGGACAAGGACACCTCGTACCTCGGCGGCGACACCATCTCGGGCCATGTGCTACGAACAACGCCAGACGGAGGGGCAAACGCCTCTGTGACCATCCATCTGCACGGAAGAACAAAGTTCGATGTTCATATCCACCAGGGGGTGGGGCCCGTAAGAAAGCGCATAGTCTTGGACCTGTTCGACGAGCCGACGCGCAGACTTGAAAAAGCCCACATGGACGCCGACACCGGCACCGGCGGCCGAGAGCAGCGCCGCTGGCCGTTCTCGCTCCAACTACCCCGGCACCCGAGCCGAGCCGCGATCGAGAAGAGATACGGGCGCTGGGACAGCAGCATCCCGCTCGACGACGCCAGCTCCCACGACCTCCCCACGACCTTCCTCTCGGCCAACAGCAACGGCATATGGGGAAGCAGCGGCTACATCGAGTACTGGCTCGAGGCCCGGTATTTCCTGTCGTGGCGCCAGTCGCACCGCGCCGTCCTACCTGTGCGTGTCCGTCCGGTATCCTCGCCCGTGCTCGTGCCCAGCTACGACGTGCAGTATACACCTAGGCCGCAGAACCGACGGGAACATGTATTCTTCTCGCCCCGGCTTCTTCCTGGCATGGAGGACGCCGAGCTCTCCTTTGGGAAGTGGATCAAGACGAAGATGCACTTCTCCCAGGTGCCCCACTACACCTTCTCGCCCATCCTCCGGGTGCCCCCTGTGGTCCAGATCGGCAACACGATTCCCATCCCGTTTCCTGTCAGCATCCACACCATCCGTGCGGCCACGACCGACGTCCTGAAGCCCATGTCGAACACGGTCCTCGAGCGCTTCTCCCTCATGCTCGAGTCACGAACCAAGTACATGCAGGGGCCTGGCTGCGCGCCCCTGTCCGAGTATACCACTCGTACCTACCGGACCGACACCACCTTTCACTGGTTGACCAGTTACCGGCGGAAGACCGCTTGTGCTGATGGCGCCGACCACAGGACTCGCGAGACCCACGCGGAGAAGTGCGCTGCTGCCAAAACCATCACCATACCCAGCAACGGTGACTCGCCGCCATTGGACCTGGGAAAGGCCCTGCACATCCACATGCCCCGAGATACCCGCTCCCCGGTTCTGTACCCGACCTTCCAAACGTACAACCTGAGGCACGATAACAAGCTGCGCTGGTACTCTCCACTCCAGCGGGGACCAAGACCATCAAGGGAAAGAGCCAGTGGTGCTTATGGGACCGAGTTACCAACAGCCGTATGATGTGCTCACTTGATTCTGCCTCGTCTTGACATGTTCCTGTTTGCGGTCCATCCTGCATGTACATGTAGATGCACGTACAGGCGCTGTCTTGTACCGAGTCCAGTCTACAACACACGTACGACTATAGCTACATGTACATGTAATGGGAAATACATGGAGAACTGCTTCAACCCTTGGTCTACGTGTACTCTAGTCTTTAAGAGCACCCTATTAAGAGCACCCTAGATGCAGTCATACGTCCCCCGTGTTGACCCCAGTACTCCGTACACACACGTACATATATGTAAGTCGATCCCTGCTAATCACATGTACCAGGGATTGCGCCTACGTGTACGTCATAGCATGCAACCAACTAGACACTACCAACAGGCCTCGGGCTGCACCTGCTTCTCCCTCCAACACACATCGCTAGGAGTCAAGAGAAGCTAAATACCTCTGTGAAGGATCTTTTCTTCTGCTTGAATATATCACCGTCTGCCCACTCGACCGACCGCCATGACAACAAGAAACCTCGTAAAGACGTGGAGAGACGTCTTGTTTGCGCAGTATGAATCCGACCTCAACGCCGACGTTCCCTTTCCGATCAAGTACATCACCAAGGCCAATCCGTGGTACAAGACGATTGCCGTTACCGTGCGCGACAAGATCTCACTACGTATCTTCCGCCGAGCCATCCTGGACTTTGTCCTTGCCAGGCGCAACGAGGACGACCCGGCTTATAGCGGCGAACATATCTCGGTCGAGCTCTTTAAGCCACGGAGTCCATCGTCTACCATCACCGAAGAGGATAACGAAGAAGAGGAAGACGTCGCGAGCGATTTGCCCATACAATGAGTAGACTACATGTATATTTAGCTGTCACCCGACGTGGAGAAATACAATAACTCTCAACTTTGCTGAGGGAAGGGAGTAATAGCTGCCCGGACAGCGATATATATCCAAAACTTGCACATCCACACAACTAATTGTAGGGGGTTGTCTGCGTGCTACTCGCGACCGGCTAAACTGGCCGTTATGGCTGAAATGGTGCCATGGTCGTTATCAATCATACAACATGTAACGCACCTATTGGGCGCCTCAACTAGTCTGCCTGTCGGTATGCCTCATGCAGGAAAGGCGGCAGAGCCAATATTACAGTGAATATGCAGGAATTGGTTTTGCACATTTGGCCCCCATGTCTCCCTGCAATTGGATAGCCCTTGATGCATTGTGCAGAAGGAGGCGCTGTGGCCCAACCGGCAATGCTGTTGGCCAAATTACGTCGGGCCAACTAGTCAACATGAAGATACTCGTGCATGCACCATCCAGGTTATCAGCAGGGATATTTCTCTCCTCTCTCCCTTGGTCCTTGGCCATTTTCCCTCCTTCTCATGCCTCATCACCGTATATACATGGTACGTATGCAAGTATAGTTGAAGACTATTGGACATCCGAGTGAAAGCTGTCGCTCCGTGGCGTTGAATTATCCAGTTTGAACTGTGCAGAATTACATATGTTACTCCGTAGCCGCCAAAAGCAAAACCAGGCAGTTATCAAACCCGGTCAGATCCCCTATTTGGGCATCGAAAGCCTCTCAACCCCGCACGTAGGATTCAGCATGGAAGCCATACAGCCAACCAACATTGGCTACGCGTAGACCTCCTCAACTGAATGTGTGATCTTCACTTCCAGCCTCAAACCCATGTTATTTTCTTCAACTTCATGTATCATGAAGCAAGCCAACAGACTGGAGTTGGCCTCTACTCTGCTGGGTCTTTGAACCCAGTAATCCCGGCCATCAACCATGACAACACTTGATGATCCAAATCTCTACACAATAGGGTGGATCGCCGCTCTGGCCATCGAGCGAGCAGCCGCGACAGCTCTACTAGACGAACTCCATGAGCCGCCCCACCGATTCGTGCAACACCAGTCGGACGCCAACTCGTACACGTGGGGCCGAATAGGGAAGCACAACCTCGTGATTGCCTCCCTCCCAACCGGCGTCTACGGTACCAACTCTGCCGCGGTGACCGCACAGAGCCTTCTTACGTCCCTGCCCGAGATAAGAATCGGCCTGCTCGTCGGAATCGGGGGCGCCATTTCCCGGCCCGATCAAGGCCGCGACATTCGACTCGGGGACGTCGTCGTCAGTCAGCCCGATGGAAGGACTGGCGGCGTTCTCCAGTACGACCTGGGCAAGGCGAAGCCCAACGACGCCTGGGAGAAGAAAGGCTCTCTCAACAAGCCGCCTCCCATCCTCCTCAACGCGCTGTCAAGTCTACAGGCACAGCATGAAATGGAACTGTCTTCCGTCCCAGGTTTCCTGGAAGGCATGTGGAAAGCCAAACCGCGGATGAAGAAGAACCCAAAGCGCGATCAGCCGTCATATGTCCACCAGGGATTCGACAACGACCGACTGTTCAAGGCAGGGTACACGTGCACCCATGCTGGCACTACTTGTGCTGAGTGTGACCCGGCCTGGGAAGTCAAGCGTGAGCCGCGGGAAGCGACCGACCCCGAGATCCATTACGGGATCATCGCGTCGGGAAACAAGCTCGTCAAGGATGCTGCGGTTCGGGACGAGATTGCCGAGCTTTCTGGGGAGGAATGCATCTGCTTAGAGATGGAGGCTGCCGGCATCATGGACCGCTTTCCCTGTCTGGTGATTCGTGGAATCTGCGACTATGCCGACTCACACAAGAATGACCGCTGGCAACGGTACGCGGCCGCTACGGCAGCTGCGTATGCCAAGGAACTTCTTGGTTACGTACCGGTCACCCAGCTTCAGTCTTCACAGCATGCCACCGAGATTCTCGACTCTAGTATGTTCTCATAGGTGCTCTCTGTTCTTTTATTGAAAAAAAACATTCTCTTACCGCCACGTTCAGTCAGGGAACGGTTAGACACGATGCAAAGCTCCATGAAGGAAAATGTGAAAGACAGACAGTAAGATTTCATTTCATTGTTCATATCCAGTGCACTTACAATCAGGTATCATTGCGTGAAAGCTAACCTGTGTGCCTATCATTATCAGGATGAGTGAGATCCTTCGTCGCCTCGAGGACCAAGCTGCCGTTGGAGCCTCTTTTGACTCTGCCGCCGAAGAACACAGCCCGAGATGTCTCCAAAACACCCGTGTCGAGCTTCTGAAAGAGATAACTGAATGGACAAGAAATTCAAGCGCTACCGAGGCCGTGTTCTGGCTCAACGGCATGGCTGGTACGGGAAAGTCCACCATCTCCAGAACCATTGCGGCATCGTTGGCACGCCAGGGTCGACTCGGTGCTAGCTTCTTCTTCAAAAGGGGCGAGGCAGACCGCGGCTCTATGGCCAAGTTCTTCCCCACAATTGCGGCCGACCTCATGGGGCGGGAACCGAAACTGGCTTGCCACATCAAGGATACTATCGAGAACGACCCTGCCATTTTCAGAAAGGCCATAACTAAGCAGTTTGATCAGCTCATTATGCAGCCACTGTCGAAGATAGAAAGGAGGGAAGGCCCCATTGTTATCATTGTTGATGCGCTTGATGAATGCGATAAGGATGAGGATATTCGACTCTTGATTCGTCTTGTGGCTCGCCCAAATTCTCCCCAATCGGTACAGCTCAAAGTCTTCCTCACCAGCCGGCCTGAGCTACCAATCCGCCTCGGGTTTAAACACATCGACGGCGTGTACAAGGATCTGATACTACACAGACTACCCGAGTCCACAGTCAAACACGATATATCTCTGTTTCTAGAGCATGAGTTAGCGCGGGTACGAGAGGAATTCAACTCTATCTTACCGGATGATCGAAAACTACCAGGAGACTGGCCTAGTCGTAACCATTTACAGACGCTCGTGGACATATCCATTCCACTCTTCATCTTTGCTGCCACAATCTGCCGTTTCATTGCCGATCGTAAATGCGGAACCCCCGACCAGCAGCTAAGAGAGGTCATCGACATGGGATCGATGCCTGAGGTCTCCCAAATGCATTCAACCTACCTTCCCGTTCTGAACAGACAGATTAGCGGGCTATCCAGTGGACGTCGAAACCAAGCTCTTCAGCAGTTCCGTACTATTGTCGGAACTATCGCGATTCTCGGGAGTCCCTTGTCAACGCCTACACTCTCCAAGATTCTCGACATTTCCAGAGACGTCATCGGAGCCAGGTTAGATCTCCTGCATTCTGTCCTCGATGTCCCTTTATCGAGGATGGACTCATCTCCGGTACGGCTACTCCATCTCTCTTTCGCCGACTTCCTCCTCGACTCAGAGAACCGAGAAGACAACATATTCTGGGTAGACAAGAAAAAGACACACAGGGCAATGGCACTTCACTGCCTGCGTGTAATGGAAGTCCTTCGACAAGACATGTGCCACTTGAAAGCGCTTGGGGCACGCCGGTCGGCCGTGGATTCGCAGAATTTGAACAGTAATCTTCCACAGGAGCTCCAGTATGCCTGTCTTTATTGGGTTCATCACGTCCAAGAAGGAGGCCTGGACGACGACGACGACGGGGACAACGGGACTTGCGACAAAGTCTACAGCTTTCTGAGTTTCCATTTCCTCCACTGGGTGGAAGCAATGAGCCTTCTGGGGAGGGCATGGGAGGTAATTGGTCAGGTCAGGGCATTGCAATCTCATTACAAGGTCTGTATTTCCTCAAGCCTCGGCATGTCTACAACGCGGACTATTAACAACATTCTAGGGTCACGATACTACACTCTGCAATTTCCTCGACGATTCTGAACGCTTTATCCTCACATATCCATTTACTATCGACGAGACGCCTCTCCAGCTTTATTACTCTCTTCTCATATTTTCACCAGAGACTAGCAAGGTTCGCATTGCATTTTGGAACCAGGTTGCACCCTGGATACTCCTCAAGCCCCAGGTAGAGAAGTGTTGGAGCCCAGCGTTACAAACACTCGAGGGCCATAGTAAACCGGTTGTTTCGGCGGTCTTCTCTCCCGACAGCAGCCTGATCGCATCAGGCTCTCGCGATGGCACAGTCCGGCTGTGGGACACTCATACTAGCGAGTGTATGCATATATTCGAAAACACATCAGCTGTCTACTCGTCGGCGGTCTTCTCGCCCGACAGCAACCTTATTGCTTTACCTTCGAAAAGTGACACGTTTCGTCTGTGGTGCACTAGGACTGGCGAGTGTATGGGCACGTTTAAGGGCAAATGGGCCGTCTTCTCGCCCGACGGTAGCCTAGTCGCATCCGTGTCGAGCAGTTTTCTAGTCCGGCTGTGGTGTATTAAGACGGGCGAGTGCAAGCACGACTTTAGGGGCCAGTCGGCCGTCTTCTCGCCGGATGGTAGCCTAGTCGCATCCGTCTGGAAAAATTATGAATGTTCAGTCCGGCTATGGCGCACTGATACAGGCGAGTGCACACATACGTTCCCGGGACAGTCGGCGGTCTTCTCACCCGACGGTGGCTTATTCGCATCAGTCTGGAACGATGGTATATGTGCAGTCCGGCTGTGGCGCACTGATACAGGCGAGTGCACACATACGTTCCCGGGACAGTCGGCGGTCTTCTCACCCGACGGTAGCTTAGTCGCATCGGTCTCGAAGACTAATAAGTTCTGGCTGTGGCGCACCGATACGGGCGAGTTCAAGCATGAGTTTGAAGGCCAATCGGCTGTCTTCTCGCCCGACGGTAGCCTGATCGCATCGGCCTCAGATATTAACACGGTCCGGGTATGGCGTACCGATACCGGTCGGTATATCCGCAACCTCAAGGGTCATAGTGGCTGGGTCTTTTCGGTAGCCTTCTCGTCTAACGGCAGCCTGATTGCGTCGGCCTCGGGCGATCGCACGGTCCGGCTATGGCGCACCGATACGCACCACTGTATGCATATACATACGCTCGAGGGCCATGCTAAGTCGGTTAATTCGGTGGTCTTCACTCCCGACGGTAGCCTGATTGCGTCGGCCTCATATGATTCTATCCGGCTATGGCACATCGATGCGGACAAGTGTATATGTATACATACGCTCCGGGGCTATAATAAATCGGTTGATTCTGTTGTCTTCTCTCCCGATGGCAGACTGATTGCGTCGGCCTCATATGATGTCGTCCGGCTATGGCGCATCGATGCGGGCCAGTGTATACATATACAGACGCTCGAGGGCCATAGAAAGTCGGTTAATTCGGTGGTCGTCTCTCCCCATGGCAGCCTGATTGCGTCGGCCTCATATGATGTCATCCAGCTATGGCGCATCGATGAGGACAAGTGTATATATATACAGACCCTCGAGTGCTATAGTAGCTTCCTGCACAAGCCGGTGTTCTCGCCCAATAGCAGCCTGATTGCTTCAGCGTCGGACGATCACACGGTCCGACTATGGCGCATCGATGCCGATCAGTGTATACATATACAGACGCTCAGGGGCCATGGTAGGCTAATTTGTGAGCCGCTCTTCTCGCCCGACGGAAGCCTGATTGCGGTGGCCGTGTCTAATTTAGGATTCCAGCTATGGCGCACCGATACGGGCGAGTGCGTGTGGTGTGGTGATCTCTCATTTGAACCTAGGGGCACATCATTCGACCTTAAGGTTCAAGACCTTTTGACTGCTGTTAGTGCCCGTCCTATACTTGTAGGTGACCAGGGAGAGCCGTCGTTGGATGTGAAACCTGGGGGTGTATCACGGCCTGGTCTAGGTGTGAGCCGAGATAGTGAGTGGATTACTTGGGGCGGAGTGAACATACTCTGGCTGCCAAAAGAGGTCAGGCCATCACGCTCGGCGATCTTTGAGTCTACATGTACGATCGCCCTTGGCTCTGCGTCTGGAAGGTTTACTGTGATGAGATTCTCTGCGGATGAACTGTCGAATATGAACCTTAGGTAGTCTCTGTTCCTCAATTCTCATATCAGCTTTTGAAAGCGAACTCACTTCGGAAGAAACGGACACCTCACAACAACAGCAGCCAACCTAAGCGGTATAGGGGGGGGCGTCTTCGTGGATGTGACTGTAGTCAATCAATTGGGGTCCTAATACTGGGACGAAATATCTAACGTGCGTACTTAAATCGGCAAAGCGAAGTAATGGGGTACATCGGGCTGTCCAAGAGACTTAATAACTTGACGTGAAACATGCCTGCATGACGGCAATTCGAGGCACCCAACAGACGCTTGGATTGTGTGGGTTCAAAATAGGACCGGAAGAGACGAATGCTGGCCAGGGGTAGAAACAAACGGATTGAAGCTTATCGATGTCTGGTCTATGAAGGAGTGAAAACTGGCCGGCATTTATACCCCTGCGGCAGCCAGGAGGTGCCGGACTTATACAATCTTGGGGAGGGGGTAAGAACTCACGGCCAGGTCAGCATTAATTACGTGTACTTTTATACTAGAACCGAAGTCGATTCATAGCTTCAAGGAAACACAACGGGGACTATGGTTCGCGTCGTGGCAACTTGAAGTAGGCCACTGAGAGGTGGGAGTCCGTTAAACAGGATGACCGCCCAGCGGGAGCCATCCCGTCAGCAGCCCACCCATTCAAGGGAAAGACGACAACTGCATGCTCCATTCTAAGAATACTATCGGTGACTTCCAATAGGACTAGCAGTAGTACACATCACCATGTTGGTTGGGACACCCTACGTACTGCCGTCGAGAGAGAATCATCAGTTTCCTCCCATCTCAACAGATGGAAGAGATAGCATGCGACCACATATAGTGGAAAATAAAGGGGTCCTTCATTCTCTATCATTGTGTCTCATAATATCCTCCTCCCTACATATAGGCAGCATTATCTTTCAAAGGTGGTGGTGAGGACGTCATTTCCGGGTGCTGGTACAAAGGGAGAAGCGTTAGGGGGCGAGCTCGGACTCCTATTGGCTAGTGGGTTTCCAAGGACGAGCACACACACCTCGTTCGGCACCTTCTCTCATTTCACGTTGTCACCATCACCTGTGCGTCACACACCTGCTATTGAACAGCCATTTCTTTGGTCTCCCACCAAAGCAGATGCTTCGGCAAGCTCGGCGGTGCTTGAGCAAAGCCTTTGTCCACTCCAAGTCCCAACTGGCCAGAATATCGACAGACGCCCCTCGTTACAAGCACTACGAGGACATCGAACCCCTCGAGAGCTACGTCGAGGGCGGATACCACCCCACCCACCCAGGAGACTGGCTATCAGGGCAATACAAAGTGATTGACAAGCTAGGACACGGAAGCTATTCTACGACATGGCTGGCCAAAGACGAGGAGCGCCCCGGTTATATAGCCGTCAAGGTTGGCACGGCGGCATCCACCCGCAAGGAGGCCAATATTCTCACTCGCCTGGCCGGTTTGCCTCTCAAAGAACAGTCATTCGGCAAATGCTTGATTCCTTCGATACTTGATGACTTCGAGGTCGAGGGACCTAATGGCACGCACCCATGCTTCACAGCCACCCCTGCTCTATGCAGCTTGGCCGACGCGAGAGAGGCCGGCCAATTCACGCCCTTTCGGATGGATGTCGCCCGATCAATCTCGGCGCAGCTTGTCATGGCAGTGTCCTACATGCATAGTGCCGGCCTAGTCCACGGTGGTGAGTCACTTGAGCCTGTCGCGCGAGGGATGCGTATACGGTGACTCGAATGCTAGCCGACATGACTTTGCTAACTCTTATCAGACCTCCACATTAAGAACGTTCTTCTACAGCAATCACCTCCAGGAATAGACAACTTGACGGAGGAGCAGCTCAGCGAGCGTTACGGCCCGCCAGAGCCAGAGCGTGTCGAGTACGAGGACGGCACGGTTACCTCATCTGCCAGTGTGCCAACAGACGTCTATGTACCCATGTGGATGGGAAAGCCTGGCAACGAAATGTCGCTCGACGATGCAAGAATCCTCGTCTCCGACTACGGTGCAGCCTTCTTCCCAGACGAGGAACGCCGATTCGACTCGTACACGCCCTTGCCCATCCGGCCCCCCGAGGCTAGATTCCAAGACTCCACGCAGCCGCTCGGCACCCCCTCCGACGTCTGGAGCCTCGGCTGCACAATCTGGCAGGTTCTCGGTTTCAAGCCATTCCTGGGTGGATGGCTCTTCGGTCAGGATGACGTCACCCGATCGCAGATAGACGCCCTAGGACCGCTGCCGGACGAGTGGTGGGACAGGTGGGAGGGCGAGACGAAGACGGAGTCGTTTGTCGGGAACGGTGCCCACGCCAGGGAGGGACGTGTGGACCTTTGACAGACGATTCGAGGACTGCATACAGACGAGGCGGCGAGATGATGGCGTGGACATCATGGCTGACGACGAGAGAGACGCCCTGGTCGATATGGTGCGGCGCATGCTCAGGTTTAGGCCCGAAGAGCGCATCACGGCAGATCAAGTGCTCGAGATGGAATGGATGACCAGGTGGGCAATTCCCGAGGCCATGAGGACTTGGGAGGATGCGCCTATCTAGATGTCGTCACGATATGAGGGCATGCATAGAAGGTATGGTTCCGTCCTCGACGTCTTGACTCCGGACGGTTGACTGCACGTGAGCATGGATGCACGTGTGCAAGGCTTTCCTCGATCACGGGAGGCTCTCGGTGCCAGACTGATGCTGGGTAGAGTTTATTACCATCCGGACGCGAAAATTTCAGTCTACTGAAAAGCTTGCTTCACACACACACACACACACACAATCGGTGCTGAACACTTTGTCGGTATCATCCTCGTCCAGCCTTTCTCAACTCGTGCCATTTCCAGTCTCCAGCTCTGGATTTCCGTCATACCCACGGCCATACTACTAGTACAGCACGGATCATAGAGGTCGGCAGGAACATACAGCACGCACCTGACTCATCATCATCATCTACCTGCCTGGTAGCTGTATCCATCACACTGCGAATCTTCGACACGCCGAATCACCCAACATTCCAACATGGTCCGTCACAGGATGACCGGTGGCCACAGTGATGGGAGTTCCATCGACACAATGGATCATGACGAGAAATGTCTCTCGGGATCCAACCAGAGTGTCCTTAAGAGCTCCCACAACGAGAAATCCGCCTTGGAGAAGCCCCAGAAGCAGCAGGGACTCTTCCGCCAGCTCCAGAACCGTCTCCAGACCAACCTCAGCCGACTCCGGAAGGACATCATCGATTTCCAGAACCGCCCCGAGATCGATGTCCTGGACACTTTTTGGACTCTTCGAGATCTCTAAATCCATTCCCAAAACAACATCCAGAACTATCTCGATCCCTGAGGCAATCTCGACAACCATATCCAGGGCCACCACCGCCAGCTTGAGGAGAATCTCCGGGGGGACCTCCAGGACACGGGGAACATGTCTGTCAGCTTCTCCGTCTCCACCTGCAGTAGGATCGCCTGCCTCAGCACCAGACTCGTGTCCGGGGCCAGCTCCTCCAGTATCAGAAGCATCAGAAACACCACCGGTCCCGCAGCCGGTTGAATACCACCCCTTTTTGTTCAAGATTAACCCAGCTCGGAGTATTGACCTCCGGTTTCCCCGTCCAAGAAGGCCGATGGCACCCCCCACACGTCAGTACCTCCATATGAGCACAGGATAGGTAGTCAACCTCTTTAATAAAGATATGGTTTTCATCGGATAGCGCCCATTCGGCGACGCGTCAATTTCTGCAGTTTGTCTCCCTAAGACTAACTGTTCCATATACTAAGTAGTAGTATCAAGACTTGCCGTCCTTACGTCCACGTAAATCCACCACCACTGACATGACCTGACGGTCCCCTGCTGCTGCCTCCACTGCCCACATATGCTGTGCGTCATGACACATAGGCTTCATTTCATGGAGCTGTCGCCTATAGAACGAGTGGCTTAGGCCCCTGCGACTGCCGGAACCAATACTCGAATGTGGCATTGACAATCCTCTCCTGGCGGAGATACTTGCCGGCCTCGCGGGCCAGATCCGCATCGACCTGTTTGACGGGGCCGTAGACCCTAGCGCGCATCTGGATGCGGATAGCTCTCTCAAGGTAGACGGTCAGGTAGGTAGCCTCCTGGACAGAGTTGCCGGCGGTGAGGAGTCCATGGTTCGCCAGGACGATGGCGTGCTTGTCGGCCAGGGCCTCGGTGATGATGACGCCCTCCTGGTCCGCGATGGGGACGCCAGGCCACTTGCCCAGGAAGGCACAGTCTTCGAAGAGGGGCGTCATGTCCATCTGGGCCACGACGAGCGGCTCCTGTGCGGCCGCCAGGGCTTGTGCCCACGGCGAATGGACGTGCACGATGCTGTTGACGTCGGGGCGCGACGCGTACACCCACAGGTGGAAGCGCGTCGCTGGGTTGGGCATCCCCGACCCCGTGTGCACGTTCAGATCGCCGTCCACCTCGATCATGTCCTCGGGCATCGCCTCGTCCCAGCCAACCCCGAACCGCAGCGTCCAGTAGAAGCCGTCGCCCCGCTCCGACCGCGCCGTCATCTGGCCGGCTAGTCCGGCGTCCTCTTGCTTGGCCGCAATGAGCCGGCATGCGCATGCCAGGGTCTGCTGGATTGTTCGCGGGGCAAAGGTCAGGTGCTTCTCCATCTCCTCGGTCGCTCGCTTATCGAAGTATTCCTTGGGCCGTAGCGGCTTGCCTCCCAGCTGGGGGGTTGGCGCGGCTGGAGGGGCTGTGGTGGCAGGCGACATGTTGCATCAAACCTTTCAGAGAGACTGTCTATAGATGCGATGATGGACTGGATGGCCTCTGGTTCCGTAATGGACCTGGCTTATATCTTGCGGATATATAATTGCTATGCATGTTCACGTGTATTTTCCTCCTGAGTTGTTGTCTCGGCGATATGTACTTCATTGGCGTCGTAGTATCAATGATAGCCGGCGGACCGGAGAGCCGGCGGAACCGGAGCAACATGTTATTTGGCCTTGCTTGTTGCAATACGTCTCCGACGGGAGACGAGATCCAGGACCTGCTGATAGTGAGTGGCTCATTGACGGACCACCAAGACATTGGCTGAGAGATCCGGCTTACTGTGGAACCCGGATCGCGATGCAACTGGTCCATTTCAATGTACGTTGCTTTCACATATCACATCTCCTGGAAACATGAGCATATCAGCGCTGCAATCAAGGCTACGGGCCACGAAGCCATCTATCAACACAGTCTGATCATCCTTGGCTCCCGCACTACA
Source organism: Geosmithia putterillii (assembly GCA_900188575.1). NCBI lineage: Eukaryota > Fungi > Ascomycota > Sordariomycetes > Hypocreales > Bionectriaceae > Geosmithia > Geosmithia putterillii. The sequence continues at coordinate 485,586 of FYEU01000311.1, forward strand.
TACATGTACTCTTCAATTGATACATCAATGGCACTCTTATCAATGCCATTGAGCTTCTGGACCAATGTAGACATGAAGCCCCCCATGACCGGTTAATTCCCAGTTGATAATTGGACATGATAGCACACCTCCGAAGATAAGCCTTATGTACCCCGGACCTTGACAACCACCATAATTGGCCGCCTCTTTGCTTCTCCGGATAGCGCAGGACGGACGTCTATGAGAAGCACAACAACTGCGTGATAGATGAATCTGGTCAATTTATTATGCCTGTCGCCTTTGGCCATGGGTAGTTTCTAGAGTCTCTGTGTTTAATACATGTAGGGACACAGCCTCTCTCTTGTCCTCGATGCACTCGCTCAGCCCACAGGCACCCAATCCATTGTCGCTTACACCCGCCATATCCTATGACCATGACTTCTGTTAAGATGGTAGACCCGGAGAAGATTGCAGAGTCCGAAGTGAGATCTGCCAGCGACCCGAGCATGGTCGCCGACTCTGTTGAGATTGATCTGCGCAATGATCCCATGAACAAACGGCTGCTCCGCCGTCTGGACATTCGCGTTGTCCCGCCCCTATTCATCCTCTTTGTTCTCTCGTTTCTGGACCGTTCCAACATTGGCAATGCGAGGATCCAGGGCCTGGAAGAGTCTCTCGGCATGAGTGGCCATGACTACTCCATTGGGCTGTTTGTCTTCTTCATCACATATATCCTCTGTGAAGTTCCAAGCAACCTGATACTAAAGAAGATGGCTCCATCTACGTGGCTGAGCTTCATTCTGTTTGCGTGGGGTAAGTTCAAATAATATGCACAACCACCTCACATTCCGCGTCAGTGTAGTCCTGACAGAAAGGCAGGCATCGTCACGATCGGTCTTGGCTTCATTCAGAACTTTGGCAGTCTGATCGCTCTCCGACTCGTTCTCGGAATCTTTGAGTCTGGGCTGTTCCCTGGAGGCACGTATCTCATGTCTGCATACTATGCTAGATATGAGCTCCAGTGGCGCTTCAGTCTGTTTGTCTCGGGAACAATTATTGCCGGAGCCTTTGGAGGTGTACGTGATTGAATGGTTTCCATCGTTCCAGTCGTTAGCTATGGTAAAAACATCAACTGACAGATCCATCGTTCTGCTGCAGATATTCGCTTTTGCTCTAGCCAAGCTCGACGGTACGAGAGGATATGAAGGCTGGCGATGGATCTTTATAATCGAAGGCATCATCACAGTCGTTGTCGCCATCATGGCCAAGTTCTGGATCGTGAACTGGCCTGATGATGCCAAGTTCCTATCGGCAGAGGAAAAGGCATTCTTGCGACAGAAGCTACTTGCTGATGCTGGCGGCGGTGCGCGCATGGATACCCTGAACAAGGCTTCACTCAAAAGGATCCTCACTGACTGGAAGATCTATCTGGGCATCGCGTGAGTTTCTTTTCTCCTTCCGAGTATACTTCACCAAGGATGACGTCTGACCGAAATCACCCAATGACAGAATGCACATATGCATCGTGAACAGCACATACTCCGTGTCCTTCTTTTTGCCAACAGTCATCCGGGTAACTACAATTTCTCATGGTCCTAGTTACTACTCGGATATTCGCTTACAACGTCCAATAGGAGCTTGGATTCTCTTCTGCAGAGGCACAAATCCGGGTGATACCCGTATACATCACCGCTACTGTCGTATCCCTGACCTGCGCATGGCTCACCGACCGCTTCCAGTGCCGCTACCTAACTCTCATGCTTCTACTGGTCCCGGGAATTGTCGGGTACGGGATCCAGCTGGCGGGGACGAGTGTATCGCCGGGGGTACGCTATTTCAGCTGCTTCCTCGTGGCGATAACATCCTTTACCGTACTGCCCGTTGTTCTCGCGTGGGCCAACTTTCAGGTAAGAGATCTTTCGTCCTGCGCTGTCCCTGAGAATATTTGCATTGAAGATGTAATGAACTGAATCGTTATTCTAGTTGAGCGGACAATATAAGCGGGCTATCGGCTCGGCTATGGTTCTGGGCTTCGGTAACCTCGGTGGCATTGTCGGAAGCAACATTTGGTTGGCGACAGAGGCGCCTACGTACGTGACTGGAACGGCCGTGTCGCTGGCTCTTCTCATCATGTGTGGGTTCTTTTCAACTGTGTATTTCTTTGGGCTCCGCGCCGAAAACAATCGCAGGGAGCGTGGTGGACGCGACTATCGCTACACTGATGAGGCTGATCAACTGGACAACATGGGCGATGATCATCCGTCATGGAGGTACACATTTTAGAGCTATAGTTCCTCAAGATGTCGAGGACCTTGAAGACTTAAACCTGGGTGACTCCCATGCTCTTATACCTACATGTAATAGATTGCATAGTCTCGTTAATGGTTGGCACAAGAGTTTGGCGCATATATACCTTCTGCTTCTAGTGTTTATAGAGTGATCACTGAAACAGGAAGAAAATGCCCCCGTTAATCAACATATGTGACATTGAAGTTAGCATCTCATTAGTACATGGATACAACCAGGCATGTGCACGATCTTACGGGATATGGGGGTGGATGGCGCAGGGGGGATTTAACAGATAAGCACTACGTGACAAGGCCAAGTGGAGTCCCTCCAATCGAAGCCACTATATTAATCAGAAGCACTCCCATGGGATCGCAGTATCTCCCCAAAGTTTAACTCTATACCCGCGAAGTTGCGTGAAAGCCATCGTTGCTATATATTACAGAGCTGATGCCTATTTCCAGAATGCACCGGTCACGACTAAAGGTTGCCACAGCTTGCAACAATTGCCGGCGGAGAAAGGGAAAATGTGACGGACGCCACCCGAGTAAGTCAAAGTCCACTCGCCTCGTTCCCCAGGTTTAATTGCTAGGATCACGTTTCGTGGAAAATTGCAATGCATGTAATCAATGGCTGACGACGTGGGTGGCACAGTTTGTCGCTCGTGCTCTGATAGAGGAGAGTCTGACTGCGTATATGCGTCGGATCGGCGTTTTCGACCGAACACGCATGAGCAGGATCATCCGGCGAGGGCTGCTCGGGGACCAGAAAAGGGGAAACAGAGTGCTTCAAAAGCCACAGTGACACCAACAAGTCAAGACAGCCCAAGTACAAGCAGTAGTTCCCATGTACTACGCGCCCGTGGCCAAGAGACCAATATTACAATGGACAAGTACCGGGCGATACGAATGAGATCGCCGGAGAAGAGCCCTATTTCCAGGGCTCCAGCTCCACGCAAAAGAAACGCGGCAATGTCCATCGACGCCGATGCCATGACGGGTATAGTCGGAAATCCAGCTCACAGCGTGGAATTCTTCGGAACCAGCAGCGCCGGCTCGTTCCTCAGGCAGATCAACTCGGTCATCGACAGCCGGCTGGGTGGACCGGGGGCGGAGGCGGAGGTGTCGGATCTCGATGGAGTGAGTCCCGTACGGAGGAGTGGTATCAACGGCTCCTGGGGCACGGAACGCGCGTTGGGCCCCGAGGACTACACGCTCCCGCAGAGGACATTCGCCAACAAGCTGGTGCGGGCGTACTTTGATCTGGTGTGGGCGATTTTGCCGGTTCACGACTGGACAGTATTCCAGGAGGCATACGAGGCCGTGTGGATGGGGGTGACGCCGTCGGCCATGCCGGAGAGACTGCTGCACTGCTTCCTCAACATGGCGTTTGCTTTGGGGAGCCAGTTCTCCGAGGACATTGACCCGTCAAGAAGGAGGGATACGGGCCATTCGTTCTGGATGCGTGCGCGCAAGCTCTTTGGCCCATTCACCCACGAGGGCGCTTCCGTCGAGCGCGTGCAGTGCATGCTCATCATGGGGCTTTATCTCCAGACCACGTGTGAGACGTACGAGTGTTGGATGATTATTGGCTCTGCCATCCGCATGGCTCAGAGCCTTGGCCTTCATCTGTCCACATCGACGATGCGGGTGCCCGGTCGTCGCGAGGTGGAGATACACAGGCGGGTCTGGCATGGATGCGTCTTCATGGACAGGTGATTCATCTCCAACTCCAATGTAGCCGGAGACATATCAGGCAGGCGCTGATCAGTATGCAGAGTGTTATCCATGACATTCGGACGACCGAGCATGGTGGCGGCATCGATCCCCAGCGCTGTACAGGTTCCGTTGCCGTCCATGGTTGACGATGAGTTTCTTGACTCGGGAATTGAGCCGTCGGCTGTTCGTCCAGATGGGCGCTCCTCCATCGTAGCCTTCTTCATCAAGACCTTGGAGCTGTACAGCATTGTCAATGACATCCTCCTTGAGCTATATCAGCCGGTTGTTGGTGATGACGAAAGCAAAGGACATGGAATCTCCCAACTGGTGCCAGTGTTGCAGCTAGACCACAGACTACTCCGCTGGTCCCAGTCGCTTCCGGAGCATCTGAAATACGAGTACAGCTCGCCGTCTGTAAACGAGAGTCTACTCTATCAGCGACAGCGTGTGGTTCTCCATGCCAGGTATGTATGCCTCACTTCTCTACAAAGACGAAGGCATTGTACGCCGTGCCTACACGCATACATGTAACTGGAAACTCACTGCATCATATTGAAGATACCTACAAGCACGAATATTCGTCTTCCGGCCGATTCTAGCAGACTACTACCTGAGACAGGCCCCTTCCTGCGAAACAAATACCATGCCTGCGAGAGGTCTGGCTCAACAGCTCGTGACACAGTCTGCCCTGCTCTGCTTTGAGGCCGCCCACGAGATGATCGATGTGCTCTATTCCCGGTTAGACTTTGAGACTGTCACCGGTCCCGTGCCAGCCTGGTGGTTTTCCGTTCTATGTAAGCACCATCAATCTGCCAAATAGACGACAAGACTGACATTGAAGACGGCTCCAGTCATATATACTGCCGCGACGGTTCTCCTGGCGGAACGTCTAAGACCCACTGACCCCAAAACAGGCTCCTTGCACCACAAACGGAAGGACGTTTCTTGGGACCGAGCCATCGAGCTTTTGCGGGCATATTCACGAGTGGGTCCATCGGCTGAGCGATGTATTACCGCTCTCGGCCTGCTGGCTGCCAGGATCCCGACGGCGTCCCACACAGATATGTCTAGACTCATTGTCGAGGACGATTCGTCCGTTCATGTTGTCGACTCTGCGGCCATGGACGAGGCTGGGTCTGGGGCTACCTCACAGCTTGAGAATTCAACACACCCGGCAGACTTTGAACATCTGGATTTTAACATTAACGACATGTTTTGGTTAAATACATCTGCGGCAGATATCATATTCGACCCCTTCACCAGCAGATGACCGTATCAGCGCTGGCTCCAAGCGGAGAAAACCGAGGTAGAAGAAAGGAAAAGCGAAGGAAAAGACAAAAAAAAGAGACAAAAGAAAACATACAACAGCGGGTATTCGCTAGTCGTCACCGACCCAACTACTAATCCACCGCTCAGAAATGTTGTCAACCGGGGGGGAAGGTCCTCTAAAACCGGAGGACTGAGTCTCCAAAATTGGCATCATAGAACTCTATTTACAGCATCCTCACACCCGCCTCGCACCCATCTTTACAACCGACTTACGCCAGATGCGTTCTAGAGCTCGATAGTCCTTTTGTGGCCTTGCTCTATGGGTACATGTACATGTAGTTATAGTGCGGAAATCTCCGGTGCGTCCACGTCAGATCTGTTCTTAAGCAGCAGCTCAACTATCTCTTTATGGTCCCCTCTCTTGGCGAGCGCTACTGCAGTTGAGTCCAGTGCACCCGCACTATAGGCGAGAATCACCTCGACAACGGCGGCATGGCCATTTCTTGATGCTTCCTGCAATGCTGCACAGCCATCGGTGATATTGCCCTTATCATTTAGGTGTGCACCGTGGTCAAGTAGAAGCTTCACGACTTTACTGTGGCCATTTTCGGAAGCGCTGCGCAGTGGCGTAGATGAAAGGAATCGGCCTGGCCAAGGGTTTGGATTAGCATGGTGGCTAAGTAGGAATTCAACGACCTCTTCATGGCCATTCATGGACGCGAAATCCAGAGCTGTTTCGTCGAGATAGGGCTTTTTCCCCTCGATATCAGCCCCATTCCGGACTAGAAACTGAACGACTTCGAGATGGCCATGCCGTGATGCACAATGTAGTGGGGCGCCCCTTTCATAAGACGACGCATTTATATCCGCTCCATGGGAAAGTAGTAGTTCGACAACTTTCCTGTGGCCGTTTAGGGATGCCTCGTGAAGTGCACCTGCGCAAAGCCATGGACCATAATCAGTCGTCGCCCCATATCGAAGCAGAAGCTCGACTATCTTGTAATAACCCTGGCGAGAGGCATCTATCAACGCAGTGCTGAACTCACGTCCTCCAGACATGTTGGCCTCGGCGCCGGCACTGAGAAGTAGCTCGACTACATCCGTAAATCCCTTGCCTGAGGCCTCTTGGAGTGCAGTGGCGTGATACTTAGAGGGTCGATCATCCACGTTTGCTCCATTACCGAGTAGTAGCGCGGCTTGATCATAATCTCCTGTTCTCGAGGCCTCCCATAGGAGGCCATGGCCAACGTTCACAATGTCCAGTTGGCCGATGCACCCTCTCATTGAAGAAAGGTCTTGGCATCGAATTGTCGTTGTAAAGATGTGGACGTTTCTTGCATCAGACGTCATGACGTCGGTCAACCACTGATTGAGTCCGAACCCGCTATTCGCCCGGCATTCGTGGACTGCGTCCAGAACAATCCAGATCTCCTTTGCGAGATCCATCATTTCCAAGAGAGTCTTGGAGAGGGATTCTGTTGTGGGGGGCTCACGTCCGTCTGCGCAGAGCGAATACAGGCGGCACAATGGTGGCCAGGTGTCCTCAAATTTCCTGGCAAGCTGGCACATAAGGGTCCGTACCATAGCCTCCAGAGTCTGGCTGCCTGTATACGAAGCGAGGAAGTAAAAGTAAAGAAGCCGATTTTTCAGCGTGCCAGACAGCTCTTCGATGACAAGGAAGCTCTGGGCTGTACTGCTAGGCACAGACAGGCCCTCAAGACATAGAAATGAGTTTCTCTGTATTTTCCATGTCGCAAAGCGCTGGCTCTTGAAGAACAAACTTCCTAGGCCATCGCATCTCCTTTCAAAATTCAGGGGATACACGCCAGTTTGGTCCCGGGGTGATAGCCATGATTCGATGTTTCTGCGCGTCTGCTCGGATCGCAAGCCCGTGACGTTGCTATCAGTCCGCTCCGCCGTGTCGAGAACTTGGGATAGAACTTGATCCACTGTAAAGGTTAGCTCGTTGGATTTAGCGGCTTTGTATACATGTAGCCTGGCCTTTGACTAAATACATGTAAAAGACTCACTGGAGGAAAGTGTTTCCGCAATCGTCTTCTCGGAACCCAGTCTGGCGGGGGCAATCTGATACAACAGGTCTTTGGCATATGCGGCTGCTGCCATTGCTGCGTAGCCTTGCCATCTGTCATTCTTGTGTGTGTCGGCATAGTCGCATATACCGCGGATGACTAGGCAGGGGAAGTGGTTCAGCAATCCTGCAGCCTCCATCTCAAAGCACAAGACATCCCTCTGTGCTGCAAGCTCATCACGAATCACAGCATTCTTCAACAGCTTATCTCCTGAAGCTATGAGGCCGTAGTGTACCTGTGGACCATTTGCGTCTGCGTCTTCATCTCGCTTGCGCCGTCTTACTAGCACCCGAGGGCTCGTACCACAAGTCTTCGCGCAATCGTCTTTGTTATGCAGCGGATGAGTCGTGGTAGGTTTATACAGCCTGTCGGTGCTCGGGGGTGGCCTCGTATAATTGCGACGCAGTCTCGGATAGCTGTCCAGGGCACGGCAAATCCTCTCTTCTATCCCATTCCCTTTCATTTCATGCTCAGTGTCGAGCGCAGCGACTGCAGTTCGCAGGACAGTCGGTGGCTGGTTGATGAACCTCGTAGGCTCAAACTCCACATCCTGGGTGGCCTTCCCGAAGTCATACTGGAAAACGCCGCCCTCCCTGTTTCTGGGAGAGCTCACCACGACATCTCCCAGACGAATATCATGTCGCAAACTCGGCGCCCCGCCGCCGATGCCAACCAGTAGGCCGACCTTAACGTTCCGAAACGTATGCACCATGTCCTTTGCAGCGGCCGCTGCTACTGCTGTACCATACTCGCCGTCGGGCAGGACGGCAATGACGACGTTGTGATCCCCAATTTTACCGAGTGTATAGTTGTTATCATCACGAGGGGAAACGTATGCTGGCTTGGCGTGCTCCACGTCGAGAAAAGCTCGGGCAGCAACACACTCCGTACGTATCGCACAGAGCCAGCCAATGGTATAGTCGTCGGGGTTGGACATGGTAGCGTTGTATATCCTGTTCAATCCGGCGGGAAAGGGGAAAACGGCCTTGATCATCCATGTGCCGCAGTCGGGAAGCCCGTTTTCTAATTCCTTCAATGTCTGTTCACGGTACCCCTCCTCCACGGCCGCATATATACATATGTACAGTAAGCACCTCCTCTCCTACAAAGATATCACACAGCCAATGAAAAAATGCCGCACCAATAAAGCAGAATAATGGCGAGCTATCTCTCGTGCTTAGAACGGCAACGTCTTTTTACCACGGGCGCCATCGCGGGTCAGGACAACTACATAATACGACCGATGAATAGTGTTAGTATGCGAAATTTTGATTATAACCGGGAACTTTACGTGGAAGATAGATCCGACTGATACAGTCCCCTGATCAGGGCGAAAACTTGTAGGCAGCTTTTCGAATTAAACTTGCACCTATTAAGTGAGTACTCATTCAACCCAGATATCCACGAACACTACCTATTACGTACGTTACATATACTACTTCAGTTTGCCTCTACCTACGGCTCATCGTCTCCCATGGCGGAATAGATAAAAGAGCTTAACGGGACCCCGTACCCTCTACTAGCTATAGTCGTATGTGCTGGTCTGCGTTGGCATTTGGCTTATATACATAGGCATCGAACCTTCAATTGCATCATTGCCTAGGTACTACTACTCTCCTCGTGTCGAATATGCAGTCCTCCCTGTCTATGCCATCCAAGAACTCCAACGACAAGTCTCTTCGGGGAGATCCAGGGATATACATGTATGCCACCTCTACAGCTTGGGCCGCGCAGCCGCGTCCTCGCTCTGCGTCGTGTGCGTGTATTCTTCGGCAATGATGCTGCTGACCTTGCGGGCGATGCCCCAGGAGAAGATGTAGCCGCCGCCCTGGGCGCCATATGCGTGGACAATCGTCTGACCATCGTCGGTCACCTCCTTTTCGATGCGGGCGCCACCGGATCTCTCCGGCCTTATACCGACAAGGTCTCGGACGACTTCGAAGCCGTTCGGATCGGGCGACGGGAAGTCCTTTAGGAGGTTTTCGTTGATTCGACGAAAGATCTAGACAGAACGTGTCAGCATTTTGGCAAGGTTTCCCGGTCCCCCATGAATCACCCACAACCCCCTGTTAACAAAGTGGGGGAGCCTACATCGTTGCGAACTTGTCCATCGACGGCCGTGTCCGTGTTCCCATACTGCTTGATACCACCGAGGATGGCGGTGCCGTCCGGCCGTCCAAAAGCATAGGTGTAGTCCCTGCCGCCACGGCGCGCCCAGATTTTGTTGAAGGACGGCGCCTTGACGAGGACCGTCTGCCCACGCACCTCCTGCATGTTGGGGTCCGCAACATCGCGAATGTGTGCAGCGCCCACGCCGCACGCGTTGATCAGCACATCGTGGCCCAGGCCACGCAGCTCCGAGAGGGCCCCGACATGCATGCGGACGAAGCGCACGCCCGACGCCTCGAGCCGTGCCCGCAGCCAGGACAAGTACACGCCCGGCGTGATGATGACGGACTGGTAGGACATGCCGAAGTCGGCGCCGGGGGGCAGCTCGCCGGGCGCCATGACACGGAAGCCCGGCATCCGGTGCGCGTACCACACCTTGTCGACGCTGGCGCCGTCAATCAGGTCCTCCATGGGGATGCGACGCACGCTCGACTCGGGGTGCTGCAGGGCCTGGCGCCACCACACGCCGAAGGAGTCCATCTGCAGCTTCTGGTCGCCCGGGCTGCACTTGGCCATGCCCATAAAGACGGCGCCGGCCCAGGGGCTGGACCAGCCCTTTGAGTCGGCATCGCCGGGGAGGTCGCGTGCTACTATTGTGATGTCGAAGTCGCGGGGGAGTGTGCTGGCGATGGCGAGGCCGGTGATGCTGTTGTCTTATTAGCGGTTTTGACACTTTTCAATGTTGGTTCTCGTATGTATTGGACTGTCAGCGTACCCAGCACCGAGAATAGTAATCTTGGGCATCTTGTCCAGTTTCCTTGGTACATGTATTGTGCTATTGAAATGTCTTGGGATGATTTGTGGTAAGAGTGGACTTTGGTTGTGATTCCAGCAACAGCGATGATCAAACGAACCCGCAATAAGAACGAGGACCTTTCAATGCTTGTAGACGTTGTAGATGGCTTAAATACCTGGCCACCCCCTCATTGCTACTGCCATTGACAGCTCTCGAGAACAGTCGTGGCCGAAGATCGGACCTCTTAATGGTGCTGTAGGGTACAGACACATTACATGTACATGGATGGATTCGCATATATCGCTATCTCGCTTGGGATCTACTCAAAATGGATGTCCCTATCTCGCCAACTAGACTGCGTCATCCTGTAACTTTGTAGAAGACGGATATCGGAAAAGACATAAGAAAAGACGCCCGCTCTTTGTCTAGATGCTCGGCAACGAACGGCTTACACGAAGCGTGAGCAGGGGGCCCACAATCTGGACCCATCTCGCTTGTTTTCTACCAAATACAGTCTAGCGTCTGCCACTCCCCACACCTTATGTTCAATCTTTGGCATGGTCGTATCTCGCCATGGTCATCTTCAGAGTCAGAGTCCTATCTGGATGACGAGGTGTGAGCTGGGGTAGAAGCCAAGAAGATGATGACCGACTGGGCCTGTCTCGAGATCATTAAGCACTGGAATCAAGGTGTTGTAGCGTCCATCTCCCCCCTTCGTCTCGTGGTCTAAAGGAGGTGATAAGACCAGGCAGGATACATGTACCTGAACGGGCATTGTACGAGCCTTGTCTGTTGGCGCCGGTGTATATAATGCCAATGGTTGGTCTCTGTGCTGCTCACGACTCTCCTTTGAAAGATCTTGGATCAACACTACGCCTTTTCTTCTACTCTCCTAACCCACCGCAAGATGAAGGTCGAAGAACACAAAGCCAACATGTCGGGCCGTGCCCCCGGGACCGTCGACTCCGGGGAAGGCATCTCGTTGACTGAGTACGAGTACTACTGCCAATTGAGCGAGAGCATGTCAGAGGAGCGGCTCAAGAAGCTCATCCGAAAGATTGAGTATGCCAATCCACACTGAGCTGTTGAAGACTTCATGTTACTGACACCAGACAACGACAGCTGGCATGTGCTACCGCAGTTGGCTCTCATCTACCTGCTGGCGTATATTGACCGTTCCAACGCCGGTGCGTGATTCCAAATATACATTCAGCATCTGTAATGCCAAAAACTGACGGTAATGGGACACAGGGAACGCCAAGCTGTTTGGAATGCTCGAGGACCTCAACATCAACGGCTCACAGTGGAACACGTCACTGTCCGTCTTCTTCATCACCTACGCCATGGGCGGTGTGTACGTTCATGAACAGCAATCCCTGCCCAAGGCGGTCTGCTAACTCAGGAATGGACTCTCAGCCCCTCCAACATCATCCTCAAGCGCGTGGGTCCTCGCTTCTGGCTACCAACCCTGCTCATCGCCTGCGGCGGCATCCTCGTCTGCGCAGGATGCCAAAACACCTACGGCGGCTGGGTAGCCTTCCGGATGATCCTGGGTCTCGTCGAGGCAGGCGTCTACCCAGGCTGCAGCTTCGTCCTGACGTCGTGGTACTCGCCTGCCGAGGTACACACCCGCATGACGGTCTTCTACTCTGCCGCCTCCATGGCGGGCGCATTCTCCGGCCTTCTAGCCTACGCCATCGGCCACCTTGACCATGTATGGGGGTACCGGGGCTGGCGCTGGATCTTTGTCGTGGAGGGTCTCTTCGCCGTGGTCGTGGGCCTCGCCTCGTACCTCTGGCTCAGTCCCAGTCCCGACCGAGTGGGCGTCGGCCGGGTGGGTGGTTGGTTGACCGACCAGGAGAGGGAGTATCTCGTCCTGCGGAACAGATACGCTGCCGGGGGCGGGGGCACGGGCGTCGAGGAGAAAGATAAGTTTTCCATGGCCGATGTGGGAAAGGCTTTTCGGTCAGTGCACGTCTACGCCATGGCCATCATCGAGTTTACGTCTGCTGGCCTCGTCTACGGCATCACGTTTGTGCTGCCCGGCATCGTGAATAATCTTGGCTATTCCAACGTTAGGGCGCAGGCTATGACGGCGCCGCCCTATGTCTTTGCGTGCGCCGTCACCGTCTTGTCTGGTGTCATGGCGGATCGGTACCGCAAGAGGGCCCTGGCTGTCATGCTGCCTAATGCCATGGCTGTCGCGGGCTTCGTCATCATACTTGCTACTGTTGCGCACCGCGGTATTCCGGGAGTCACGTACTTTGGCCTGTTCCTCATGGCGGGTGGGCTGTACCCCGTCTCGCCGGGCATCACGGCCTGGATTGCGCTGAACCTGGCTGGATCGACAAAGAGAGCGGCTGGGATTGGTCTAATGATTTCCCTTGCTCAGCTCGGCGGTGTAAGTTGAATTCCTACCCTGCAATTGATTGATGTACTGGGACTGGGACTGACAACGATGAGGGATTGCGCAGATCATGGGATCCAACATCTATTTGGCAGACGAGGCCCCCGTGTACACTACTGGATTCGCCATATCGATTGCCTTGCTTACTGTCTTTGGGGTTATCTGGCCAGGGATCTACCACATTATTCTGAAAAGAATCAATCAGAAGAGGGCTGCCATTCTCCCCGAAGAGATTGAGGCCAAGTACACGCCGGAGGAGTTGACGGAGATGGGCGATGAGAGCCCGCTCTTTAGATACTCTCTGTAGTTACCACTCTGTAAATGGATTCGGCGAGGAATATGTACGAAAGAGAAGTACATGATACCAATTCTTAGAAGTTGTTTGTAACATGAATGTACATACTATCCAGGATAGAATTTGAAGGTAGCAGATCTGCAATTTCCATGCACGTATCGAAAAAGGTAAAGTGCCGGAAACAGTCTTCCCCAATGCCCCATATGATATATCCGATGTACCCCGCAACTAGATATGCGCGTGTTGAAGGGGGTGGATATCGAGGGTTGACAGTGACAGATAGGTACATGTACCTGGGCTTAGGCAATGTGCTTATCTTTGAGTGCGTGAATGGCCCACATGTTGACGTCCTCCGGCCCTGATACTTGGTCTGTCATCTACAACTCCTCTCTCAACTCGGCCTTGATCTTTCTTACACTGCATGACCCGCCCCCGCACCAGGGCCAATCCATGCTAGGATAGCCAAGCTCAACTGGTCCTCTGGGTGCGAATGAGTATTTGGCCCTGGATCCATTGAGAGGCACTCGTTAAAAGCCCAATCATTGATGTTATCATGTCAACGCCACAAAAGATACCGTTCTATGGGCGTAGACGGGCGAGTCGCACGACAACCGGGTGTCTAACGTGTCGACAGAGACGTTTAAAATGCGACGGTATGTGCATGTACCTTACATGTAATCAGTGGCCCAATCTGACTTGCCGTCATCCCCAGAATCGAAACCGTCGTGCGCGAGATGCACCAAGGCCAGCAGAGAATGCATGTATGGCACCCAGGTCCGCTGGCCCATGCCCGGTGCCAAGTCTGGGAATAACCGTACACGGAATTCTAAGTCGTCAGGAAGCGCCCAACCGTCTCCAGAGACGGTTACCGATAGTATCCAATCTCCATCTTCCGAGGTCGCCTCTCGGATCAGCTCTGTCTCTTCCAGCTTATATGTACGAAGCCGGAGAGAGAGCACACTCACACGGTCGGATTCACCGGATAGTCTCGCAAGTTTTGCGAGTCTTTTGGAAGGGTCTTCTCCCATAAATCATCAGATCTTCGAGCCTGTGCCCGCTCCTACATCCATAACAACAGCATACCCACTCCCAGACATGAATAGCGACGACAAGATGCTCTTTAGCTTCTGTAAGGATATGCTCTGCCAAAGACCCCAGAAACGTGACATTGAATACTGACATGGCCGTCTAGACGTACAGAGCATGTGTCCCAAGTGCATGGTCCGGAACGCCGACAATAACAACTATCGCCAGCTCGTCCTTCCACTCGCCCACCAGTCTCCGATCCTTTTCAAGGCCGTCCTCTCCCTGGCAGCATGTGGTGTGAGAGTGCACGACGAGCGGTTCCACGCTACGGCGCTACGCTACCAAACAGAGGCCTTGAGAGGGCTGCAAAAGTCCATCGTCGCCAGCTCAAGGCAGAAAACTTCGCTTTCCAGAGCAGAGATGCTAGGTGTCATCCTGGTCCTCTGCTTCTACGACATCTACGACCAGACGCCAGACCCCACATATGCGCCCAATATGGGAAACATGGTCCCGGTACGCTCCTGGCGAGCCCACTCGCAGGGCGTCCGCAACATCGTCAACGACGGCATCCTCTCCAGCGCACGGCGGTCCCCGGAAGAGGAGGGCATCCTGTCCTTTATCGCACAGTGCCTCGCATCTCGCAACGTCCTCACATACACCACCATGTGCCGCCACGCCGACGAGGACGACGTGCTGCGTGACGCCATGTATTGGCTCAGCGTGTCTGACAGACCATCCACCGAAATCAATCCGCTGGCCGGATGCTCCACCGAGCTCCTGAGTCTGATACTCATCATCACGCACGAGCTGCGGAGAAGACAGCACCAGCACCAACAATCGCCAATCAAGGCCAAGTGGATCGACGGCATGACGCGCCGGCTACAGTCCATCCGACAGGAGCCTCACCATCTCGCTGCAGCCCCGGCAGGGTCGGTCCAGGCGACGGCCGAGGCGTTCCGTCTGTCAGCGCTGCTCTTGCTGGACAATACCCGGCGCTACGCGGATACAGAGGCCGCCCGGACCGGGGACGACACGCCCGGATATGCGAGACGGGTGCTCCAACTGCTCTCCTCAGGATACTACCTTGCCTCGCCGCCAAGTAAGCTCGGATCGTCCAATTTCTTGTGGCCGCTGTTCATTGCAGGGTGCCATCTGCGGTGTCCGGAGGAGCAGGCGGTGATGCACAGTCGTATGAGGAGCCTGCTTTCTTCCAGCAGGCCAGATTCCCGCACGAGAAATCTGGCCGCGGAGCACATTGAGCATGTCATGACGCAGGTATGGTCGAACACGTCGGATGAGATCCAAACGGTGTTGGATGGTGATACTGGACAGTTTGTCTGGAAGACTGCCATGGTTACCAACCGATATGTCTTTGAGTGGATGTGATGGACATACTGTACGAAGTAAGCTTCATCAACACTACATTTACGTACATGTAGTCAACAGAGACTTATAGCATGTGAATGTATACGGCTTTATTCCGTTTCATCTCGCTCACAAGTTATCTGGCTCCGGCAGAACATATGGTCCCCTCCCACTTTTAATAACCTCGTCCAACATCTCAAGACGATCCTGCCCCCAGAACGGTTCCCCCTGGTACACATACAACGGAGCCCCAAACACGCGACGCGCCTCCGCCTCCTCCGTCAAATCCTTCTCCTGCTGAGCAAACTTGTCCTCGTCCCCCGCCCTCTTCAGCAAGCGGTCGCCCTCGAGACCAGCCGCATCCGCCAAGCCCACAATCGTAGCCGGATCCGCAATGTCCCCCTCATTAGCCCATACTGTCTCCAGCCCCTTCCGGGCAAACTCCTGGACGGCCGCGTCGTCGTACCCCCGCTCCTCAATTGCCGCCAGGAGAAGCCGGTGCGCCAGCGAGGGATCGGCCGGGTAGAACTTCGGGTGGAGCTCCAGGGGGATTCCGCGTAGCTCGCGCCACCGCTGCATTTCTACGAGCCGGTAGGCCTGTCTCTGCGGCGCGCGCTGCTTCACGGGGAAGCCACCGGAGACGGAGAATATGTGAAGGAGGTCCATGGGCTTGTAGATGATGGTGGCGTTGCGCTCTTGTGCTAGTGTCTGCAGGCGGCGACTGCCGACGTAGGACCAGAGGGATATGAAGGAGAAGAAGTATTCGATGACGGGCTTTTCTGCCATCTTGGCTGACGATTTGGTGTGCGGTGTCTTGTATGAGGGGAGTCGGAATCACTAAACGCGATATGTTGGTACGTACGGAGTTCATATACATATGTCCATTATATGTTTCGGTCCGGATGGCCTCAATCAGCACGTTTTAAAGATGGGGAATCACGTCAACGCCCCATCGTCGCCAACGACTTCCATCCCACGCATGATGCGGGCAGCTGTCAAATGACCAGTTCAGCCAAGTTACACTGCCATCGAAAAAAACATTCTATTCCCTTCTAAACCCCACGAGGCGACGCGAGTATACGCATGCGGGTTTCCATCCTTGAGCATGGCCTCCCTCCGGCAGAATCATACATGTATACATGTACATATCAGATGCGAACCATGATAATAGCTGCAGATTCTTAACTAAAACTGTGCCACTTAATCAAAGTACTTGATCGAGACACCTTGTACGACCTCTACCTCGCCCTGGCTGTTATCGCCTCCTTGGGAACTTGTCGAAGCGCCCAGATTCTTGATAACCCTCTGCCTGACCCATTCGCCGGC
Organism: Geosmithia putterillii; assembly: GCA_900188575.1. Taxonomy (NCBI): domain Eukaryota; kingdom Fungi; phylum Ascomycota; class Sordariomycetes; order Hypocreales; family Bionectriaceae; genus Geosmithia; species Geosmithia putterillii. The sequence goes on from FYEU01000311.1 coordinate 502,252, forward strand.
CTGCACCGGCTTCCCGTCGCCTCCCAGAATCTTCTTACCAACGAGCCCCAGTCTGTGCAGTACGGGGGATTCCTCAATTGGCAGAAGATCAGTCTTGTCTTCAATCCTGACCATGTAGAGCACACCCAGCCGGTCGATGTGGGCCTGGTCGCGCGGCGGGGCTACAGCCCGGTGTATGCTGGATTTCAGATATCCGTCTTCAAGCAGGCGTCAGCATTCAATGCTTTAGTACAAATGGGAATTGATGGACAGACAGACTTGTCAGGAAATGCAGAGCATCGGCAATGTTGACTGTGAGGGCATCTTCCTGAGGCCTCACCCACTTCCAACCACCGTCTTTGCCCTGGACCTGCAACGCAGCAACTGGTTGACGAAAGAGGATGGTGAGACTCCCCATGTCAGAGTGACTGCATCACATCGTTAACTGTACATTCAATGGTATATGAGTTGCAATTCCAGCCCTTATAGGCATATACTCACCCTTTGAGCCACACACCGCCCAGCTTCTCATTCTCCTCATCGCTTCTAGCATAGTACTTCATGTAGCGCAGATGGTCGCCGCTGGTCTCCTCGTACCGGTGTCGCTTGGTGAACCACTCCTCATCGGGGAGCTCCAGCGCAATGGCAAAGATGACCAGCAGCTTGCGGACAATCTCGTCGTTGACATACCTCGAGAAGCGCTCGATGCGCTCCCAGTGCTGCCGTACGACCTCAGGTTGCGGGCGGCTGGCGTGCTCGGGGATGAACTTGGGGATGTTGTAGATTTCGAAATTGTCCTTGACGCCGGGGATCAGGACCCTCGTCCCCGCTGGCTTCCACCCGTTGTAGTCCCCCGCTTCCAGGGCGGCTAGATACGGGGCCTTGTCCTCGTCGGAGAGGGAGAGGACCGACTTGCCGATGGCAAATTGCGAGTCGATATCATCTTTGCTAAGGCCGTGGTTTTTGACGTAGAAGAAACCTGGATGCAGGTTGAATCTGATCAGTCTGGCCCCTTATTCATGTACCCATTCACGTAGGTACATTGATGTGTGCTTCTAACTGACCGACTTGCTCAATGGCTCTGGAAAACTCCTGTGCCAATTGCTCCTTGCCGCCCTCCTGGTCGAATTTGGCAAGATCGAGCGTCACTAGATCGGCCCAGTCCAAAGACTCGGATGTCTCCGGTGCTTGGACATATGACAGGGCAGCAGGTTCTGTGATAGTAGCCATGGTTGTCGGGTTATGCTTGAAAAAACTACCCTTTAGCAAAGAGATGGAAAATGTGATGAAACTCTTCTACCTCGGATGCAACAGTGGGCAAGGACCCATGCCGTTATGGTTCTATATACGACATATCTCTACACTGAAGATGCGGAGATCGTACTCCACATCTTTGATATCGGGATTAGCTCATTGACGACTTGAATGATGCCACCGGAACTCCTCATGACACTATGCCAAGGGTCTTTGACAATTTGACAACCGACCGGTATTCGGCAATAAACGTCGTAGCTTATCCGGGCCGGAGCGTGGGGCGTTGTATAAAAGTACGGACCCGGGCCACGGAGGAGTGCAGTGTCGCCATAACCTCCACTATAATGGCGACCCGGGCCGGCGCTTACTGCCTGCTTAAGTACATGTATGAAGACTGCAGAAGCAAAACGAGTAAACTGTCGCCCAAACTTTCCCGCTGGCCTTCGTTCTAGATGTGGAACGAAACGCGGGGTCATACTGCTCAACACATGTGCTTTAACCCACCTACCTTCAATAGCCAATACTTGTCTGTAAGAACGGCTTGTTCCAGGGTCCTTTGTGACCCCCGCTGAGCCGCAAAAACTGCTTTGCCTGCAAGATCATACTGGAACAACCGTATAGTGGTTGAAATTGGAGCTAGCAGGAATGACATTTGAAGATAAAAGGGGCATCTCCACGGTCGTTGGCGGATTCAACCTTTAATTAAAGCCTGCTCAAACTCAAACCTATCTTTTGACCACGGCAGTCTACATGTACTCGGTCCCCTACTCCAACCTCGTAACGTCGAGACAACGATGGCTTCAATGTCAACCCAGCGACCGCTGCAAACTTGAAGACAGTATCAATGGCTGAAGCGAGCTCCACTCTCACAGTGAGGATCACGGGGTTGCTACCACCAATAATCGGACTGCCCTGTTCCGTTCTCTTCTCTTCTCTTCTCTTCTCTTCTGTGCTCCTTCCCTTCCACTCTGCATGGGGGACTGCCCTCTCCCTCTACTCTGTACTCCTACAATCAAATGGCTTCAACATCGTCCGAGTCCCCACCGATCAGTTCCCGGCATGACGAGGAGCACCTCAATTTCGTACGCCAGTCTGACTCTACCAATGATCAAATGGCAGCGATACACGATGCCCTCTGACGACTCTCCACGGGATTAAAAGACGCGCACACGGCACGCGCCTACTAATGCAGGAGGACCACTACATTCATGTATTTCGACCCGACTCCTCCCACACAAGTGACGTCCGAAAGTCGGTCAGGCACGGAAGATGGTGGTGTCGTCTGGATCTTTGCGAGCTCGAGAGACGGCGTACACGCGCGCAGCGGGCGGGATGAGGCAAGGCGCGCATGTATGCTGATGCGCGTCCTGGCCATTAGGGTGCCAGCACGTAGTATCCATTGGTCCTGGATTGCGCATGCAGTATACGCAGCGCATAGGCACGCCCGCCACATGTACGTGCCGCCCGACGGTCTGTTCCAGTCAAGACATGGACGGCATTGGGTTCAGACTGTGTGGTTATCATTGCACAGGTACGCGTCGCTAACAATTGACCAGTGACGGCATGTAGGCGCGATGCCATCCTCGGCCGCAAAACTCCATGTTTTCTGCGGGTATATATAGCACCCCTTTGTCCCTACTCCATCTTGACCAAAAATACTGGAGGAGGGCACGCCCCAATACCCGACTACAGTTCCTGACACAAGCCGCCGCGGCTGCCCAGCCTGGCAGCACAATGTCTGACGTATTCAGACCAGGCGCGTGTGACCCAATCCTGGGCCGCGCGCCTCACGACGGAGACGCCTCCGAAGCCGGCTTTCCATCCTACCTGTATCCTGTCCATCATCATGCCAATGACGACACCCTTGTCAGCCCGGAAGAGCTGCAGGCGTCGTCGTCCGACTACGACAGCGATGCAAGCCCCTCGACAATGCAACGCCCGATCAGCGCGAGCTCACCAAAAGAGACATAGTCTCACCTTTTTGATGACGATCCGCAGTTTCTGGCTTACCTTGATGAGGAGCGGTTGTCCCATGATGGCGACGAGGAAAGTATGGGGGGAACGCCGCCGCAGTGGTGGGCGTCGTTCTACGATCAGGATGGATCTGCCGAACCTGGGCCGAGCTCAGACGGCACGACAGACTCGTCGGGTATTCAAAATGCCCAGGATGGAAATAGTAGTGCTGGAGAGGTTCCAGGAGATGGAAACACTACTACTGAACGGTTAGTCTCCCCCCCCATCCACTCTCTGTTCCCTAGATTTCTTGATCTAGCCATTGGTAGCTGACAGTGACCTCTACCAACCACAATTAGAAAGAAGAAGAATCGCCCCAGAGTAAATGGTCCGATGGCCTGTCCCGGTGGTAAATACCAACCCTGTTCGGAAACGTTCAGGGAGTGGAAGTATCTGGTTCGCCATCTCACCATATGTCATAAAGACTATGCGGCGAAGAACGATATCCCATCTGATGAAGTAACATGTGAAAACTGTGGTCAATTCATTCGCGGGTTGAGAAATCTTCCAAAGCACAGAAGGACCAATCGGTGCAAGGCTGCTGGTAATAGGTGAAGTCTTCTGCACATGTATCTATGTCGATGGAGCGGCAACTTTTTCTGGACGACGGTATTAGTGGATGGATGGAGAGCTATTGGATGCTGTATGTACGGACTCTGAAATTGAAACACCCCGAGCTTGCGATTCTATGAATACATTGATGCATGTATTAGCCCCTTGACCCTGATCTCTACTCTATCTGGGCCTTGGTCATTGAATACGGGCTCTGCACAGCACACAGACACATGATATATCGGACCGCCTCCCCCCAATCAATCGGCTCCTTTAACTGCGTGACAATTACCATTGACACGGCAATGGATCGCGGCCGAATCCAACCGAGTTTCGAAGTGTGACTCCAGAGTGCATAATCCCGAGCCCCGCAGGCCCAAATCTCCACTCGTAGCCGCCCGGCCTGGAGAAGCACGATTATCCCAGGACTGTCAAGGATCAAGAAGCCTGCATCAGATCAACCATTAGCATCCCTGTCACCAGTCGGAGTGCGCCCCGTCTACCATCGCAGGCCCAAGCGCACAGGCAACCAACAGTGAAAAACAGTCATGTGACCCCTCCACGACGAACCCATCGTGCAACGAGTTGTTGTTGTTGTTTGTTTTCTTCCACGTACACTCGTCTGTTTTTCTATACGCCGTAGATACTTCTACGCTCCCCCCAGTTCCAATCATGGCACAGAATACAGCCTACGAGACAGCCCCAGCCAAGATCCCCAGCAGCGACAGGTACGCGGATATCCCGCTATACGGCCGCTATGGGCCGCAAGCAGACGACTTCCAGCCCGAGCGTGAACACGTCAACTCCACATCTGCCGAATCCCTGAAATACTGGGAACATGTCCTCTCGCAGTGTGGTGATTCCAACTATGTGTATAAGAACGAGCTGGACGAGGACGGCCGCGATGTGTTTGCCCTGGGCGGCGTCATCATCAAGTCGGGCCACCTCCACGAGACACCCACGCGCGACTACTCGTACAATGACGCGAATGAGGTTGCCGCTATCGCTCTCGTCCGAGAACCATTGGCAAAACTTGGTGTCGAGGTCCCGGAGATCTACTTTTCTGGCAAGGTGCGTGCTATACATTCTTCCGTGCCTCTTCACATGTACTCAAACTCACACTTCTTCATCAGATCCTCGGAGGCCATGTCTTGATCCAGCAGAGAATCCCGGGCGTCGGTCTCAACATTGCCAGTCAGTACCTGAGCACCGAAGAGATGAACAGCTTCAAGGACCAGGCCCGTGCAGTCCTCCGCACGCTGCGGGATATCCCCGTCCCTGAAACTCCTCACGGGTCTCGCTCGTATGCTGTGCCTGCCCCAGATCCCGTCAAGAGGGGCCGCATTCGCCAGGAGGAGGCGGACATCCTGTTTCCGCAAGTGGCTCCTTCCGATGCAGACGCGGACATGTGCTTCATGCACAATGACTTTACCGAGTCCAACACGATTGTCGACCACGGCAAGATTGTCGGCCTGGTGGACTGGGAGATGGCAGGTTGGTTTGGGTGGCAGACGGCCAGGCAGGTGCACCTCCGGATCAGATGTCCGCAGAGGGAGAACTACAGTCATCTCGAGGGGCGGGAGGAGCTCAGGGAGATCTTGGACAAGATGTTTTTCTGGACGGATCTGTATGACGTTGCTTGAGTGTCGACAGCTACTCGTTCAATGAAGCAAGCAAGCAAGCTCCAGTCCCTTACGCATACCAACGCCTGACGTCTTCTGTTAAGGAGCTGCGGTGCACTTCCTCCCTCCTCGTATAACTCACTCCAGCCAACGCGTCTCAACGTTGCTCTTTCCCATGTAACGTCCCTTCTTCTTCTTATGGCACTCCTTCCCTCTCGGCGTCTGCTTCGACTGCTGTTTGGGGCAGCTACTGTGGACGGAAAGTGTCGTCATGGCCCTGTCGTCGCGACAGTGTCTGCCGTGAGACGTCATGGCTCTGCTGCTGCTCCTGCCTTGCCGGCACCAGGACCTATCGCGTATCAGGCATCAGGCAGGACCTAGCAAGGACAGAAGGTGCGATAAGGACCCGTACTCTGTGATGTCCCACGCAGAATGGAGCGTTCATGAAGCTCCCTCCTTCCTACATGCACACAGGCGCCCATTCCTACGCTCCTTCCTGGTGCAGTGACCCTCAGCACGCTCCTTCCCCCTCGGCCCGATGGCAGCTCTGACCTATTCTCTTCGGTGCTCCTCGACATCCCCTCGTCTATTCCATTCTTCCCATCCCTCTTCTGTTCTATTCTTCTTTTCCCATCATCACCACACACACACACACACACGCACACACACAATATGGGCGGCACCGGCTCTTCACTCGGCAAGGCCGTCCCTGTCTAGCTGGCAGGGGTCGGCCTTGCCGTCTCGCTCGCCGGAACGGCGGCGTATAAGTGTAAGAACGATACTATTCGAGACTCAACTACCTATAAGAGAATTAAGTAGTCGCGTCGTACGGATTGGATAATGGCTAATGCATAGGTCTTTATTAGTTTACACGGCAAAGTCTGCCAGAATCACCGCGGAGGCGGCCCGCCTCACGGCGGAGACTAACGCCGCCCACACCACCGCCAACACCACACGCAAGCAAATGGGCGGCACGATTTCAGTCGAGTAGGCCGTCCCTGCCTAAGTGGCAGCGGTCGGTCTTGCCGTGTCGCTCGCCATCACAGGGGCGTATAAATATAAGCACAATACTATTCGGGACTCGACTACCTATAAGGTAATTAGGTGTTCGCGTCGTACGCATCAGATAATGGCTAACGCATAACTATTTATTAGGTCACTCAGCACGTACGGCCAGGATCACGGCCGAAGCGGCGATGATGTCTGCGGGGACGGCAGCATACACGTCCACGACAACGCCGGCGACAATGAAGCCACGGCCAACATGATCATCAAATGGTCGCGGTGGTGGCGCCAGGGCTTCGGGGAGAGCGGCGACATCGAGATAGGGACGATGGGCCACAACCGCCACCTCCCCCATGACGATCGAGTTTAGGCGGCGATGACGAGAGCACATTCTGTTTGAAGTCCACCGGCATATGGTTGCGCTTGCATGTGGAACACCACATGGGCTTGACAAGCGATTGCAGCCGCTCGTTGAAGGCCGCCTCGTCCCGCCTTGTAAGACAGCACGAGAAGCAGAAAGCCATCCCCGAGTTGGGACACTACGGCGTGTCGTACGTTGACGGGCCCAGCTCCAGGTACTTGAGAGCTCGGCTGCGGCGCGGTAGCCGTGGGAGCCGCTCGATCAAAGGCCGGTGCGGTCCATATTGAGCTCTCCACGCATGGGGGGGGCGGGGGGGGTCTCCTCACAAGCCACATGGTAGGCAGACAGGCAGACAGGCAGATGCATAGATTATGGATGGGTAGATTGGCTATTAAATAAACACACATGGACACTTTTCTCCTCCCTTTTGTCTTTTCTCTTTCCTCATTTCCTTGGCTCCCTTGTCACATTCAATGCAATTATAATCCCCATCACTGGGCCTTGGCATTCTTCTCCTGCTCGTCGCGGTCGAGGAACCACTTGACGCCCCTATCGATGCCCTGCTGGAGGGTCCAGAGGGGCTCATATCCGAGGACGCGCTTGGCCTTTGTGATGTTATAGTAGCGGGTCATGCAGGACATGTTGACGGCCTTTGTGCCAAAGGTGGGGGTCTTGCCGACGAGGCGGGCAAAGGTCTCGCTGAGGAAGCCGAGGAGGAAGGCGACGTCGGCGGGGATGGTCCAGAGGCCGTCGGTACCCGTCTTGTCGCCGGCGGCAGCCCAGACGGCGCGGGCAAAGTCCCAGAAGAAGACGGGGGAGTCGTTTGTGATGAGGAAGGCCTCACCGTCGACGCGCTCGTGGTCGAGAGGCACGGCCGAGACCTTGGCGGTGGCGAGCAGCAGGCGGGCGGCCAGCAGGTGGGCGTGGGCGACGTTGCCGACGTAGGTGAAGTCGAAGATGTTTTCGTTTTCGCCCAGCTGCACCTTGTTGCGGCCGTTCTTGTAGGCGTTCAGGAAGCCGGCGAGGGTCTGGACGTCGGCCTCGCCAAAGATGCCGGCGGGTCGGATGGCGCAGGTGAGGAGCTTGGAGGGGTCCTGACGGTTGGCCTTGAGGACGTCTTCCTCGGCGGCGGCCTACAACAAATCAGTCAGCATTTTCTCCCTTGTTCTTTTTCTTCTTCTTTTTCTTCTTCTCTTCGTGTTGTCATATAGGACAGTGGGTCGGGGGGGTGACGCACCTTGGTCTCGCTATAGTATGACCCCTGGTCCTTGCCCCGCACAACAGGCCACCTCTCGTCAGCGTTGACGAGGTTGCGCTTGTCGTCGCTGATGACGCTGGCAGACGAGGTGTACACCAGGGCCTTGGCCCCGGACAGCTGGCTGGCGCGGATGACGGCGAGGGTGCCGTCGACGTTGACGCGGCGGAACAGGTCGTGGCTGACGCTGCTGTCGGCGGCGACGGGCGAGGCCGTGTGGATGACGACGTCGGGCTTGAGCTCCTCAAAGACCGAGGCCAGCTTGTCGGCGTCGGTGATGTCGCACTCGCGGTAGGTGGCCGCCTCGTTGCGGTTGCGGTCGCACCGCAGGTCCACCGAGGCCACGAACGAAGCCGTCCAGTTGGATCCCAACGCCTGGTTGACGATGTGGCTGCCCAGGAAGCCGTTGCCACCGACGACCAGGACGCGGCCGAGGTCGCCCGTCTTCTTGGTTGTAGGAGCCATTGTGTGAGCGGGGAGAGAGGTTGTAGTCTGCGGCTGAACGGCGGCGGGGGGGAGGTGGTGATGTTGTTGGTAGGTACAAAGGCGCACTCAATCAATCTGTCCCGCGCGCGGCCCCCTTGGTGGTGGTGGTCACTGGTCACTGGTCAAGTCAAGTTAAACAGCCTGATCTGATCTTGTCTGGGGTAATTTGCACGTGGAGTATCATATACTTGTCTCTGCAGCATCGTGAGGTGGCATTATCATGTATCTTCTACTTGTGTTTCTATGCTTTCTAGTGGGGCGTCTGTACAGCAACCAACAGCTTCACCCTGTCAAACAACTTTACTTGTCCCGCTTGTAAACCTGTCCGTATTGAGTGCTTTGGCCTTGCTCTACTTACTCGTATGGTAATATGGCGCTGGAGCGAGCTCCTCTCAGTCTCAGCCACATCCGCATCCGCATGCATAAGCCACTCACAGCTGCCTGACATGTGCCACCAGGCTCCATCGTGAATATACTCACATCCACCATCCAATGTCCATCCCTTTATACTCCGTAATGAAATTCGTCCCCTTTTTTCCATTCCAATACTCGTGCATCTGCTAGTAGTAGTCGCTGCCTAGTATTCACCGGTCACTGCTGGCCCAACTTGAGCCGTCGTACATAAACTCCTCCGTGTCACGCCTTCCCTTTCCATAAAATGGTCCATCATCATCGTCACTTCTCATGACCTTCCACACCATCCCTCAACTTCACCCACCAGGTCCCGACATGACCACCTGCCTCGCCATCACCTCGGATTGACATGGCGCACCAGCCCCGCGATGACACCGAGATCCTAGTCCACATCGGTGCGCCCAGCCGTGTCGTCGACGATGCCACATACCGCTCCCTCGCTTCGGCCTACCTGGCCTTCGAGCCCGGTTCGCGGACAGTCGTCGACCTAACCCGGGACCATGCCTCACCATCTCCCTCATCCTCCGCTCTCCCACCGCAGTCCAGTTTGTCAAGAGCCAGGTCAGGGGTAGGACCAGGGCCGTCGTCATCGTCATCCTTCCACGCCCTCCCCATCGACTCCCAGGATCTCAGCTTCCAGAGCGCCCTGGACAACCGCTCCTCTCCCCGGCTCCGCACATTGAGGCCGACCCCCTCCCGGGTCGCCCATGCCACTCCCTCGCCGCGCCCCGGGGGCGGCACCCCATCGTCACGCAACCAATGGAGCGCCCCGCCGAGCCACATAAGCGACTCGTACCCCATGCCCAATGCTGCCATCTACGCCTCGCCCACGCGCATCCTCCAAAGGTTCACGCGCCGTTCTGCCCCGGGGAACACTCTGGGAACCAGGGACATCAGCCCTACGTCACGTCCGTCTGTGGACCTCGACGAGTACGGTGGTGCCTGGGATGTGGCCATCCCATCTTCTATCCCAGATCCGGGCCGGGACGGCGAGGCAGACGATGCTGTTGGCGGTGGTGGCCAGGGCAAGACCACCAAGGTGGTCCCCGTCACGCCGATGCTTCCCGGCCAGAGGAAGCGCCGGAGGAGCCCCGTGCAGGATCACGACCCCATCCACGACGACAGTCACTGGGACGTCACACACATTTCCGCTAGCGACGAGCCAAGTGTGCTTCAGGAGACGTCACCAGTGCGCAAGCCTCCCCAAGAACCCGCTCCGTTAAAAGAGACCTTGCAAGTACATGTACAGGACCCCTCTCCCAAACGCGCAAGGGTTACCCTTAGACACAGCCCCGCGAAGCCAGTTCCCAACACCACTGCTGATGTCCGTCGTCCGCCACCGCCGCCACCCACGCAAGACCTGCTGTCCACCCTGGAGGCCCTGCCCCCCTCCCCGCCCGTGGGCATCGACACCATCTCCCCCACCGACCTGGTGTCCCCCAAGCTGGCCCGTCTGGAGGTGCAGCTGTCATCGCGGTACCGTCCCGAACCCACGCGCGAGGTCGACCCCCTCGAGCGGGGCTACTGGCTGCTCGACTGCGACACGTGGGACTCGGCGCTGCGCCGCGAGGCCTGGGTATTCCTGGCCAAGTACATTGCCGGCGGGCAGGCCGGATGGGGCGTGTGGTGCCGTCGGGAGGAGGGGCCGCACGCCTGGATCCGGCTCTACTGCTGGGGCCACCTGGTCAAACACACGTATCTGCTGCTGTACCTCGCGAGCGGGAGGCGGCTGAAGCTCACGGGGGCGGAGTGGAGGGATGCGGAGGGGGAGGTTGTCCTCAGGGTACTGCCTCAGAAGTAGCATGTCTTAGCATACATACGGCGTTTGTTTCTCCCGGGATTGTAGTATCATTGTCTTTTGTATCATGAATATACGCATAATGACAAGATCCAACGTGGTATCACGGTAGTACATGTAATGTGTTGCACCGGGCAAGGAACAGCAATGACCATTGAAATAGAGTCCTGGATCAGACATATACATAATACACGCCTTCTGTACAACCGCCTCTACAATACATACAAGCCTGAGCTGAGCCCCCTAGTCTTTCTCTTCCCGAAAGCAAGCAAGCAAAGACGCCCTCGACAACGCAGCAAGTACCAAAATACAACCCGAAAGCGCACGCACAGACAAAAGGAGAGAGCTGGTATAGAAACAAACACAGTACTGAATATCTCCTCCTCTTCCATTTTTTCTTTTCCTTCTTTATCTTCTACTCCTGAGCCTGAGCATCTCAAGCCTTGGAGAGCGCCTCAGCCGCCTTGGCAGCCTTGGCAGCAGCCTTGTCAGCCTTGACCTTCTCGTCGGCCCTGGCGCGCAGACCATCAATCTCCTCGGCGTAGGCGGCGCGGTCGGCGGTCCAGCTCTCGACGTAGGGTCGCCTCTCCTCCTCGGAGAGGGCGTTCCAGCGGGCGGCGGTGTCGCGGAAGGCGTCGGTGGCGGAGCCGGCGGTGTCGAACCGGGCCGAGGACTTGATGAACTGGGCGTAGGCGTTGAGCGGGAGGGTGGGCAGGCGGGCGTCGACCAGCTTGGTGAAGCGCTTGTTGGGCACGAGGCGGGAGAGGCGGCGGCGCGCCTGGTTGGCCAGGTAGACGACCTCGACGGGGAGACCCTCGATCCAGGCCGTGTATGCTGTCTTGTTGGCCTCCTTGTTGGCCGAGGCCTGGGACTCGAGGCGCTGTGCACATTGTCAATGTCTTGATTCCATATCACCAGCGCCGTCTTTGGAGGGGGGGAGAGAGCTGTGTTGACGTACCTGAGCCTCCGAGTACGACAGGGCCTCGTAGTCTCTCTTGATGGAGCCGATGGCATCGGCCAGGGTGCCTGTGCGGGCCCTCTCGGTGGGCATGCGCTCGCCCACAAAGATGATCCACGGCTGGGTGGCCAGCACCTTGGGGGCCTCCTTGAGGAGCGCGCGCTCCTTGAGCTCCTTGAGCTCCGCGCGGGCCTTCTGCTCGGGCGTCAGGACCACGGCCTTCTTCTTCTTCTTCGGCTTCGGGGCAGCCTTCTTGGCGGCCTTCTTCTTCTTGGGTGCGTCCTTCTTCTTCTCCGAGGCGGCCTTCTTGGGCTTGCCCTCGGGCAGGCCGGCGTGTTGGGACACGCTAAAGGTGCGGATGGCACCGGCGGCCCTGGCACTGGCGGCGGGCGACGACGAGGAGATGCTCAGGGCGGCGAGGCTGCGGGTGATACCAGCGCTGGCGGACGAGGACGAGAGGGCCGGGGCGGCACCGGCCAGACGGCGGGCGGCCGTCCTGCTGACGGACGTTGCCAGCATGATGTGGGATAGCGTGTTGTGTTTTGTTTTGTTCGGATTGGATTGCTTGTCGCTGTCGAGACGTGACGGCAGGTTCAATCAAGAGAGTGAGCGTTGTTGCTTCGGGGGCACCCCTCTTTGAATGGAAATCGTCCCTGGAGAATGGCGTGAGAAAGGAAGGAAAAAAGGTCAGAGTTGGTCGCATGCGTCGTCGGAACAAACAAGCAAGGGGGGTGGTTGGGGTGATTGCGTTTCGGAGCATGGGCTGTCTGTGAGTGAGTGAGCTCTCGACCCTCAACAAGGTTGTACCGTGTACCTCGGCGATCCGCATTGGGCAAGGCGCCAGGCCATGTCGCGGGTACTCTGTACTCGGTAAGGTGTACGACTACTTGTAACGTTGTTACCGCACGCCTTACCCTGTAGAAAGCCCGAGCTTGGGAGGGCCCGGGGGGAGGAGCTCAGCTGCTTGGCCAATCACTCATCGTGATGTCAGCTTACGTAACGGGTCTTGCTGGTCCTCGCGTCCACGGCAGCCTGCGAAGCAGCAACCACCGGTCAAGTAACGACGACGACGACGACAAGCTCCCCTCTCTCCACATTCACCGTGCAGCTTCAACATATTCCGTTCAACTACCGTCCATCACATTCCCTCCACGACCTTTGTGGATTTGAGACTACGAGAAGAAACCGACCGAAACACATAACCCGATCAACAGGCAAGGGCCAGTCCGGAGCCCTTTCCCCTCCTCAGCTAACCCCCACCATCATGGATCACCGTCCCATGGCTTGGGGTCGTGTGAGTTGACCACCACTACTGTCCTTTCTCTCTCTCCTCGGCCCATCTATCTTACTGACAATTCCCTATCTGATGTGTAGCCCCGCGACGATGTCTACGGCGCCTACGACGGCTCGTACATGCAGCCCAACGGCGGTGCCACGCAGCACACGCAGCAGCCCATGGTGACGGGTACCTCGGTGGTTGCGCTCAAGTACAAGGACGGCGTGGTGATTGCGGCAGACAACCTGGGTGGGTTTTCTTTCCCAAGGGGCTCTCCCTAAGATGCGAGAAGAAGCAGGATATGCTGACAAGTATGATTGCTGCTCTCTAGGCTCCTACGGCTCCATGGCCCGCTACACCGACATCAAGCGTCTCCGGCCGTTTGCCGACTCGGCCGTGGTGGGCTTCTCGGGCGACATCTCGGACATGCAGTACCTCTCGCGACACCTGACGGAGCTCGGCCTGAGCGAGTCGTACACGTCGGGCGACCCGGACAGCACGCGCCTCTCGGCGGCCAACCTGCACACGTACCTGACCAAGCTCATGTACCGCCGGCGCTCCAAGATGGACCCGCTGTGGAACAGCATGCTGGTGGCCGGCTTCGACGACCAGGGCAAGCCGTTCCTCGCGGCCGCCGACCTGCTCGGCCAGTCCTTCAGCGCGCCCTCGCTCTGCACGGGCATCGGCTCCATGCTCGCCCAGCCCATCCTGCGCCGCCACGCCCCCGACGACGAGTCCGCCGCCAAGCTCTCCCGCGAGGAGGCCGTCGACATCGTCAAGGAGTGCATGAAGGTGCTCTTCTACCGCGACGCCCGCTCCCTCGACCAGTACAGCATCGCCGTCATCGACAAGGAGGCCGGCATCGACCTCAAGGAGGACGAGAAGCTCGAGAACATGAGCTGGGCTTTTGCCGACAGGATCAAGGGCTACGGTGCCCAGACGGTCTAAGGGTCTGTGTGTCTGTGTTTTAGTACTACGAGTAAAAAGGAAATGAATCACAAGTAGAATTGTACTGATAGGGCTTGCTTTCGTGGATGCAGTGTTGGTGCATGCTTACCACTACTTGTGTACTAGTCCAGAGTACTTCTACTAATGTGATGATGCCATCGTGACTTGGCATATCATGCCATTAAGCACTGTAGAGTACGGGCGGTGTATGCACGGCAGTCTACTTAGGGCGTATCTCGAGCGGTGTGCATGCTCATCAATCTTGATTTGGCTTACTCCATGCATTGCAGTGCAGTGCTGTGCAGTACATGACATTCATCCAGGTCAGGCCGGTGAAGATGCAGGCCAAGAATTCTGACAGTAGCCCACCGGCATTGGTAAATGACCAGTAACTGCATCCCGCTATCCAGACCAAGGCACATTTTGCATTCGTCATCTCTGCTGCAGTCAGGTGCTGGCAAGACACCAATCTAGACAAGCAGTCCGTTCTAAGGTCACTCAACCCTATCTATGCAGGGCAGTTGTGTGTTCATAGGGCCATCCGAGCGAGAACTATTCAGCACTACTACTACTACTACTACTACTACTACCTAGGTAGTATTCGCAGGGCTATATCGTGCAGGTAGGCATCAGTACCTGATTGTTCAGTTATCCGTGCAACATCGACTCAGTGTCAATCATCCAGACCAGCGTACTCAACGTCTTCCGGATCGTAGTCGGGATAGATACCAAGGTTAGCAGGCAATCAATACATACGAGCAGTGTAGCCATCCAGGGCAGTAAAGGTGGCCATTGAACCCACCCGGGCATACAGGACAGATCAGTCAGACCCGGACAGTCTTATTAATGCATCAGTGCATCAACCAAAGAAATACATGCCCAGGCCGTTCAACTTTGTTACATAGCAACTCAAGCCAACGGCTATCAAGTCAATCAAGTCACCAGTCATCCACAGCAGTAGCCGTAGCAGCATACATGTACATTCAACTGTCTCTTCATTACCATCACCCCTGATCCAACACTGTATCCAATCCAATCCAATCCAATCCAAAATCTAATCAATCAGAACCAATCCAATCCTAGACCGATCAGATCAGATCAGATCAGACCAGGTTGAGAAACCAGGTTACATTGTATAAAAAATTCCCAACGTGTAAAAAAAATCCAACATGTTTTTTTGCAACTTAACAAAACTCCTGGCCAGGAAAAACCAAAGTCATCATATAAAGCAATCACCACCACCGCCAACCACCCTTTCCGAGTCTAGCACACAAACCTCTAGCAGAGGGCAGCTTTTACTCGACCGTGACCGACTTGGCCAGGTTACGGGGGAAGTCGACGTTGAGACCCTCCAGAACGGCAAGCCAGTAGGCGATGAGCTGGAGAGGGATGACGTTGAGGAGACCCTGGAGACAGTCGACTGTCCTGGGGATCTCAATCTTCTCAGCCTGCGAGGACTGGAACTCCTCGTCGTTGGGGTTGCAGATGACGATGGGCTTGCCAGAGCGGGCGATGACTTTACACATGGTTAGTATATATTCAAACAAAGTGCGAGCGTAGCGAGAAGGCCTCCCCGGCAGGGGCCGCCGGAGGCAAAATAACACAAGAAGGGAGAGGGGGGTACATACCCTGCTGGTAGGCGTTGAGGGACTTCTTGAAGAGGGAGTCACGGGTGAGGATCATGATGATGGGGAGGTTCTCATCGACAAGAGCCAGGACACCGTGCTTGAGCTCTCCGGACATGACGGCCTCGCAGTGGAGGTACGAAATCTCCTTGATCTTGAGGGCGCCCTCGAGGGCGGTGGAGAACTGGGAACCACGGCCGAGCAGGAGGAGCGACTTCTGGTCCTTGAAGGTGGCCTTGCAGAGGTCCTTGATGGTGGAGTCGAGCTCGAGGATGCGCTTGATCTGGTCAGAGACGAGGCTGAGGCCCTCCATGATCTCCTCGCGACGCTCGCGCTTGGAGGCGCGGTCCTCGCTCAGGGACAGGGCGAACATGACCATGGCGATGAACTGCGAGGTGTAGGCCTTGGTGGAGGCGACACCAATCTCAGGACCGGCGTTGATGTGGACACCGCAGTGGGTGAGGAGGGAGATGGAGGAGCCGACAACGTTGACGATACCGACGGTCAGCGCACCGCGCTCCAGGCAGTAGCGCAGGGCCATGAGGGAGTCGGCCGTCTCACCAGACTGGGAGACGAAGACGCAGGTGTCGTCACGGAAGACGGGAGCCTCACGATCCAGGAAATCGGACGCCAGCTCGACGGCGATGGGGATCTCGGCCAGCTCCTCAAAGATACCGCGCACAGCCATACACGAGTGGTAACTAGTACCGCAGGCGATGAAGATGATGCGGCGGCAGCGGCGGATGGTGGGCAGGTACGAACGAAGACCACCGAGGGTGACAGTCTTGTTGGCAATGTCGAGACGACCACGCATGGTGTTGACGACGGACTCGGGCTGCTCGAAGATCTCCTTCTGCATGAAGTGGTCGAACTTGCCCTTCATGATCTCCTGGAGCTCGAGCTCGAGGGTCTGGATGGTGCGGACGTTGGAGGAGCCGTCAGCCTTCTTGAGGCGGTGGATGTTGAGGCTGCCCTCGTGGATGTGGGCAATGTCGTCATCCTCGAGGTACATGACCTTCTTGGTGTGCTCGACAATGGCCGAGGGGTCCGAGGAGAGGAAGAACTCGGTGGGCATGGGCATGCCGTCGTCGGTCATGAAGGCGCGCGACTGCGAGCGGTGCAGCAGCGACTTGTCGGGGGCACCGAGAAGACCGGCCTCGGGGCTGAGGAAGTCGGTGGCGTTCTTCTTGAGGGCGGCGTTCTGGGCGGCGGCCTCGGCGGGGAGGGCGGACTTGTCGTCCGAGTACTCGACGTCGACAAAGTCGACCTTCATGCGGCGCTGGGTCTTGACGCCGATGACGAGGGGAGAACCCTTGCGGGCGGCAATGACCTCGTGGGGGTAGTGGACCGACTTGATGAGCAGGCCGTAGGCGCCCTCGAGCTCCTGGATGACGGCCTTGGCCAGGTCGGTGAAGCCGATGCTGGGGTGCTGGTCGTGGATGTACTTGGTGAGCTTGGCAATGCACTCGGTGTCGGTCTCGGTCTCGAAGCGGAAGCCCTTGGACTCGAGGAGGGTCTTGAGCTCCTTGTAGTTGGTGATGATGCCGTTGTGGACAATGCTGAACTCCCAGGTGGGGTCGGAGCGGTGGGGGTGGCAGTTGCAGGTCGAGGGGGGACCGTGGGTGGCCCAGCGGGTGTGGGCAATGCCGGCGTGCGAGTCAAAGACCTTCTCGAGGTCGATCTCGGACTCGTCAATCAGCTTGCGGAGCTTGGCAACCTTGCCGACCTCCTTGAAGGCCATGACCTCCTTCTTCTTGTCGCCATCAATGGCGAGACCGGCCGAGTCATAGCCACGGTACTCGAGGCGGGAGAGGCCTGGGCACACACAGTCAGGTTAGTGTATTGCTCGACTTGCGAGTAGTGTGTGGGATCGAGGACATACCATTGAGAAGGGTGTCAAGAATGTACTTGCGGTCCTTCTCGACCAGGTAGTTGACGTAACCGAAAATTCCGCTGCAGAGGATGGTCAGCACGAGAATGGGACAGGTGGTTGCTGTCCTTGCTTGTAGGGGCAAGCAAGGACAAGGACAACAAAGCAAAGAACAAAGGAGGGGCAGACAGCAGAGGCAGCTAGCTGTAGGGAACAGCGAGGTGAGTGAGAGCAGGGAAGAAGGCAACATACCACATTGTGACTCGATTCTTGGAGAGATGCAAGATTGAACCAAGAGGCGGAAAAGGAAAAGATGTTTGAGGAGGAGGATTGGAAGGAGAGGGGAGGAGAGAGAAGAAGAAGAGGAGGGAGGATTAGGTGGTAGGCGGCTACTAGTAGTAGAAGTAGTTGGACGGAGTAATAGCTTGGTAACCAGGTGGCCCCTTGTAATAGTCGGAGTCGGTACCTGTTGACCTGTTGACCTGTTGACTTGTTGGTGGGTGGCCCGTGGGTGGAGGAGGGTGTTTTAGGTGGAGAGGGCGAGGATGGAGGGTGGATGGAGGGGGAGTGGAGGGTCTGGAGGGACTGGAGGGGTATCACGGGAGAGGACGGGACGGAGGGGCTGCTGTACTATGGGCTGGATGGGCAGGATGGGAATTGTGTGACGAGGTGGAGAAGGGGTAGGAGGAGGAGTACGAGTAGGGATTGAGTCAGACGGCGAGAAAGATGTACTCGGGTAGAAATAGAGGAGAATGGACGGAGAAGAAGAGGAAATACGAGCAGGAAGAAGACGGAGAAGAAGAAGGGAGAGGAACAGAGGGATGCTTGTAGGGGACTTGGGCTTGGGGGACTTGGACGAGGACCAAGAGTGACGGTGAGCTACATACGAGGCGGGGTGGGGTGGATGTGGGAACGATATATAGGACTCTTGCAGGTGGTTACTGCTCTGTTACTGCTCCGTTACTGCTCCGTTACTGCTCCGTTACTGCTCTAAAGCTTGCTCTCTGGGTGCATTGCTGTTACCATATAGCCTATAGGTACGAGTACTAGCAGTACTAGTAGTACTAATTCTTTACGAGGACTACGACTCTGTACCTTGTTATTATTACTATTACTCTACTCCGTACTCCGTACTCCGTACTCCAAGTACTCATCCGCCGAGCCAAGGTGCATCGGTGGTGCATAGAGGGGCAGCGGATCTCAGGGCCCTGGGGCCGATTGCCAAAGTAGCTCGCCGGTGTGCAGCAAGGCATCCGATCCGTCTGGTTGCCATGGATGCTTGCTTATTGGCAATTGCTCAGGCCGGATGCCCACGCTTCAACTGAACCGCCTACGTGAGCCAAGCCTTTTCATTCGTAATGCCGCCTGTCTTGCTCCATCTATTGTCTCCTCCTGGATGATTATCGTCCTCATCCTCGTACTCACCTCACTCGTATGCTGTGTTCTGCTGTGCTCTCTATGCGTATGTTGTATTACCCTAGAATGATACTACTAGTAGTAATGCTAGTAGTACTACTACTTACTAAGTATTACTAGCAGAATGTACTTGCTTGGGTTCAAACGGGGTACGTGGCAGGTGGCAGGAGCCAGTGGCGGCTGCTCCTGCCCTGCCAACCCGCCGGCATTCGTACGTCGGTCGGATGCTTGGCAGGCAGACACGAAAAGCAAAGAAAAAACACTCCAAGAAAAAAACAATGCATCATGATCCATCCATCCAGCCATCCATCCATTCATGGACCATCCATCCGTCATGCCCCCAAAGAAACGAGAAAAAAAAGACCCAGGTCTGGTCAGATCAGCCCAGGTCACGACCATCAAATCCGTCCAGGGGGAGGCGCAGCCAACGTTGGTATACGAAGTACGAGCGGCGAGCGACTACCACGACGAGTACGAGGCTACTAGACCTGGGAAGCCTGTCGAGACTGCCCATAGACGCTCGGTACGAGTGAGAGTGGGCGGGCATCCACCAGGGCCAAGGCGTCTTGGCGGCTCTGCCGAGTACGTAGTAATACGCTTCTCATTGTCTGGCGGCTGCTGGCTCGCCTTGTCCAGGTCGCGTCTCCCCTCCGACCGACACTAGCATCAGTCTAGATGTTTGTTTACGCTGAGAGCCCTGCTACCGAGTAGCTGTGGTTTCTGTCAGCCCAGAGAGTATCCCCGAGTCGAGTCGAGTCGAATCGTCTTGTTGTCGGTTGATCGTGTCGGTTGGATTGGCCACAAAGACGGATACTAACGGGTTACTCTCTCTCTTGCAGGTGCAGATGCAGTCCGGTGCAAGTATGCACTCTATTTGATCCATACTATGGCACGAGAATATTACTGCAGGTAATGCGTCTACGCCATGCCATCACAATGACAAGAGCATACAGCTCACCACGCACGACCCCCAAAATACGTCTCACAATCGTTTGCATTTGATCGTCTGCCTGCCTGTTGCCAACCGTGCCAACTGCCTGCCAACTGCTTGCCCAATTCATGTCAACACGTTGGCAATTGAATCAACCTGTGGACCTGTATAGCATGAGTATGTACTCCGTACTTTGGCACTCTATCCAGGGGGGGGGGGGGGGGCAACGCGACCGCCACGCCCACTACCCACTCTTTTCTTCCCACAGACCGTGTCCACGACATGACCAAACCACCATTGCCTCACCATGCCACGCCCATCCACTCGATCGGTTCCTACAGCCAAACAGCCTACAGGTTCAACTGGTGGTGTGAACTAGGAGCATCGGAGCATGGAGCATCGGGGCATAGCATGGAGCATGGAGAGCATAAACAAATCAATCTCTGTTCCGTGGCCACTCAACCACTGTTGGACTGTCCACAGTCCTGTCCTCATCTCCCTAAGCCACGAGGCGCCGCCACCTCTACGCTTTAGGCTGACTGGTGCTGATCCACGATGGTCTACAGCCTACAGGTACAGACTATCGGCCAGTTGCCGCTCACGCGTGCAGACAAGTTGGCACTGGACATTGACAGGCAAACAGACTACAGACTACAGACCACGGACCACAGTGGATATCTCGCCTAATTGTCAAGTAAGCAAGTAAGTCATGATCTGGTGGCGCTGACCATTGCAGGGCAGACAGCCTTGGGAATAGTATTCCGTTAGTCCAGCCAAGGCCAAGACCCAAGCACCAAAGACATACAAGTATTATTATTAGTACCTACGTACCTGACGCCGAGCCGCCAACGCCTCTAAAAAAAGCACACAGCCGCGCCCGCCAATACGAATAACTCGTCTCCATAGTCGTAGTCTTGGTGCGAGTGCAGGCATTTCATTCCATCATGCTTAGGGATCCCACGGCACTCACTCGTATAGCCATTCAAGCTAATTCCCTTTTCTCTCTGATCTTGCTCCTCCCCTTGTCCAAGACGTCATCCAGCCATGTAAGCACAAGCACACATCCTAGCAGAGCATCCAGCATTTGGCATCCTCCTAGTAGTACTACTACTAGTAGTATTGTACTCGCGGTAAGTACCAACACTGCCGTAGCACTAGTCTTGGTCCCCCCGTCGTATTATACTTTGTACGGAGTACACAGCCTCAAGAGGCAAGACAAGACCACTACTTACTCCGTACTCCCTCGGCACACGCTGGCGCTCTCCTCCTCGCAAGAGTCAAGACCGTTGAACCTAGTAATAGTGCCCAAGTATCTATTCTTGTCCTCGGTATTCCCGAGACCTCGGATTATGCCGAGCCCGATCGCATCCCACGCCGGAACCTTTTAGCATGCCACTTTCTTTGGCTCCATGGCCTCCGTATCCGAACAGTCCAACAGAGAGTAAGTACTTGGCATGATGCCTGCAGCTTCAGAGACGTCTTGTTCCTGCATAAACTCGGATGCGTCGTTGCCCCTTGTAATATGGACCCTGAATCATCCTACTTGCCTACCAAGCAAAGTATGAAGAAGCACTCTGCTCCGTACCGAGTACTACTTACTACCTGCATGTATGCAAGCTCGGACTTTTGCAATACGAGTATACGCGACGAGTGATGAGCGGCCAACTAGCCCGTTGTGTCTTCCCCGCGGACCGAACAGGTTGTCTGTCTCCATTCCTAGGCTGATAAGACAGCTGACCATTTGTTGTCATTCTGGTATGTGCTCCGTAGACGGTCATGCAAGTGCCAGACTTGGTGGTTCTGCAGGGTAGATGGAATCAATCATCACAGACAGCATCACACAGTACGGTAGTAGTATGTAGTAGGTACTTGGGCATGTCTTTGTTTACGTGAAAAGGAGCAGCTTGTATTTCCTTCCTCCCCTTCTATTGTACAGCTCCCTTCTCTTTGAACCTCCGTACCCCTGTGCCTTCCACCGTGCATTACAGCTTCTGGTACTCGAGCTTGCCCTCGAGCTTCTTGGACTCGGCCACCTTGCGCACGGCGCCGTTGAAGTCGTCCTGGCTGATGGAGTCGCGGTAGTCTTTGATGGCGAAGAGGCCACTGCGTTGGGTCAGTAATCTGCGAAGCATCTCGTAGTAAAGGGGGCCAAGGGGCAAAGGACGAGCCAAGAGTCCAAGAATAGAAAAGAGGCAAGAATGAAAGGGGGTAAAAGGACGGGACTCACGCTTCCGTCACCACATTCCTCAAATCAGCACCGTTCAGCCCATCCGACATCTTGACGACGCTCTCAAAGTCAATGTCCCCATCTGCCACCACGTCGGCGGCGTGAATCTTGAGAATCTCGAGACGGCCCACCTCGTTGGGCAGGGGGATCTCAATCTTGCGGTCGAGACGACCGGCACGCAGCAGCGCCGGGTCCAGGGTGTCGGGCCGGTTGGTGGCCATGATGATCTTGGTCTTGCCGAGGTAGTCGAAGCCGTCGAGCTGGTTGAGCAGCTCCATGAGGGTGCGCTGGATCTCGCGATCGGCCGAGGTACCCTCGGAGAAGCGGCGGCCACCGATGGCGTCGATCTCGTCCATGAAGATGATGCAGGGCTCGTGCTCGCGCGCGTAGCCGAACATTTCGCGGATCAGCCGTGCCGACTCACCAATGTACTTGTCTACAATGGCGGATGAGACGACTATAAACGATCAGAGTTAGCACCGTTCCCTTCATCCTGTGCATCCTTTCTAGAGTGTACAGTGCACAGGGAGAGTGTATGGGTAGGTGTGTGCATACCCTTGAGGAAGTTGGTCTCAAGACCACTGGCAACAGCCCTGGCAAGAAGAGTCTTGCCCGTGCCGGGAGGACCGTACAGGAGCACACCCTTGGGCGGCTTGATGCCGACGCGCAGGAACAGCTCCGGGTTCTTGAGCGGCAGCTCGATCACCTCGCGCAGCTCGCGGATCTGGTCGTTGAGCCCGCCGATGCCCGCGAAGCTGACCTGCCCGGGGTCCTCGAGCGACATGTTGTACACGAGCGGGTCGACCTCGCGCGGGAGCATGCGCATGATGGTCAGGGTCGTCATGTCGAGGGCCACGCGCGTGCCCTGCTTCATCTTGGCCTTGTCCACCTTGGATCGGCATCCGACGACGTATCGAGGGCCAGAGGAGGCTTTGACGATGACTAATGGCGCAGAGAGGGGTGTCAGCTTTTCTTCTTCTCATTCTTGTTCTTCCGCGTGCCTCTCGAGGGATAGATGGAGGGTTCCTGGGGTGGGAAGTGGTGACCTACACCTCTCTTCATCCAGCTGCTTCAACACCTCTCCGATGATCTGTCCCACGCTCTGCAGTGCCTTGATGTTGTCCTCGGTACGGTCAAAATCCCTCTGCAGGCCCTTGATCTCCAGCCGGAGCGTCTTGAGCTTGGCCTCCCACTCGCGGGACTCGATGAGCTTGGCCCGGTACGAGTTGAGGGCTGCTTGGCGCTCTTCTTCGGGCGTCATGGCGGCGGTGGTGGTCGTTGTGTGGTGTGTGTGCGTGTCCTCGTTCCTGGCCGTCTTCTGCTGTTCCTCCAATCGTATGTATGGTGCTACTGGTATGGTCGAGGGCGGTTCGGGCGTGTGTGCTGATGTGGTTGTGTATGTGGTTGTTGGGGCGGGTTTGCGTCAGTCGTATGCTGTGACGATGGGAGCTTACCTCATGGGCTGGAGCCTTGGAGCTTGCCCTGCGCAACGGCAGAAGATCGGATAGAGGTGCCCCACCACCGCCACCACCATTTGAAAAAGCACCTACCCTGTACAACATTTGGCATTCACGGGCCTTGCAATATCCAATCAGTATCAGGACAGTTTATGATCAGACATGAATATAAGAGACGTGGCGAGCGGAGCGAGGAGGGCTCTCCGCAGAAGGCTTCTGGCAGGGCTTCTGGAGGGTAAACTGAAGAGTGTAATGCTGTATTGTATGCATGCATGTCTATTATCAAGGTGAGTACGAGTACGTTGGACCACGAAGAGGTTTACCATGGCGTAGAAACATGATTTGGAAGCATAGTCTGAAGAGTGTTTAATATACTAATAGTGTTGAGTCTTGGTACTATAGTGCCCAAAGGCCGGAGCCTGAACACAATGCTCCTGGTCGGGTGTGAATGCACTGCGTATGGATGGCCCTGTCTGTTCCAGCCAGTCGAGCGGACCAAGAGCAGACCGAATCCATCAGCCCGGCGACTGGTAGCCCGCAATGTCATTGGGTCCAGACCATCTGTATGAGCCTTCAGCAGAAGACAGCGCGAGCCCCGGCGTAGTCTCGAGCGGCGCCTGCAAGGGCCTGGCCTGTTAGCCACGGGTCGCGCGCGCGAAGAGAGCACCTAACGCTGATCATGCAGCGGTCATATATTGCATAATGCAAGCAGCGTCCAAACTCCCTCCCCTATTCCGATAGTGTGTGTGTGTGTGTGCGTGTGCATGCAGAGACTGCGTATATGCAGTGCCCTCTCAATCCTTCTTGCCAGCCTCATCACCCTGCTTGTCGGCGGCAGGCTCCCCCTCGGCATCAAAGCCCAGCGCCTCCAGCCCGCGGATGAGTTCATTGATCTTGATGACCTTGGCAATCTGCTCGGGCAGAAGGGCCTCGCCTCCCTCCTTCTTGTTCTGCAGTTCCCTAGCCTGCTTGAGCTTCTTCCGGAGGTTGCGGGCCTTTTTCTCGTCCTCGGCGTGGGGGTCGACGGCCACAGTCTCAGCCGCCGGCGCTGCCACCTCTTCCTTCTTCTGTGTCTCCTCCTTCTCGTCCTCTCCTGCGGCGCCACCGCCCTCTGCCTTGGCCTTCTTGCGAGCCTCACGCCTCTTGGCGTTCTTGTTGGCGGCGGCGGATGCGCTTGCGCTCTGATCCTGGTCAGTTGACGACGATGCCGGCTTGTTGTTGCTGCTGCTGCTGTCGCTTTGCAGGCTTGCCGCGCCGGGGATGCCGATGCGCTTGCCACGGTCGCGGAACGCCTCGGCTGCGCGGCTCTTGTACAGCTCTACATCCTCCGGGGGACGGTAGCCGGGTCGGACCTTGATGGCCTTGCGGGTGCTGCCGTCGGCGCGGACGGACTCGGGGATGTGGCGCTGGCCGCTGCTCTGGTCGGTCACGATGCCGGCGTTGGACGCCTTGTTGGTGGGTTGGGAGGGCATCGTGGTGTATGGTATTATTTACTCGACTTGGTCGTACGGTTTTTGTGGTTGAGGTGGGGGGAGATGGGGATGGGCTGAGAAAAAAAAAAGGAAAAGATGGCGGGCAGATCCTGCTGCAGCTTGATGCCGATGCTGCTTGATGCCGATGCAGCTTGATGCCGATGCTGCTTCCTAGGTTCCTCCCTCGCCCGAGTCCGGATTAAGTTTGTTTTTTTGTTTGTCGCGGCCGTTGAGCAAGCCGGACTGTAAGCTGAGGGTTGGTGTGGGTGGTGCTGAAGGTGACGTTTGATAAATACAGAGTATTAAGTGCGTGTGTCGCAGTCCTGGAGCCCGAAAATTGATGCTCCAGCACCTGTTTTCGGCCCCCCAAAGCACCGTCGCGTGTACCGACTAGGGTCATGTTCATGTAATACCTTCCTAAGTCTACCAACGCCACGCCCACGGCGGCTACGCAGCCAACATGGCAAGAAACGGGTTCTAGTAAAACGAGGACCACGACAAAGGGATAAGTACGCGCTCATGGACCGCTATAGATTCTTCACGGAAACTTCTAAGCAGCAGCTTGTAGTATGCATACGACAACACATTGAACAGACTCCAACATGGCGATGCTAGGTTCTGGGCTTGCTAAATATCAGCAGCAACTTCAAGAACCGGAGACGCCCGGGCCTGAGCCGCCTACACGGAATGAGTTACGACAGTCACACTAGGATGAGATCCACAGTCGCGGCCTTAGGAACAGAGGAACAGGGGTGAGAAGGCACAAAGGAATCAGATTATACATAGACAGAAAGAAGGAATAAGAAAGCACCCCAGGACACCTCACTTACCAATACGACAGCCCTTAAGGTCTATACGACCAGTGAGGTCCCATCGTGATCCCAACAAAAGCAAATCCAGAAAGCAAGTCATTTCATGTCTAGACATTAGTGACAGTATCCATCTGTCGTCTAGCTGTAGTCCCGCCGTGCCTCATGTCACCTCGCCACTGTTCTTGGCTCTTCGAGAAATCCTGTGGTCCGTGGCAGACGGGCAAAGGGTAGGTATTTATCTACCGCGGTCAGTAATGGTTAGAATAAACAAGGCGAATGCCTACCATTTCTGCGAATGAAGGTTGCCAAGTTTCGTCCGACTTATAGATGTAATGGCGATGATTGACTTCGATGATTGTCACGGCGCGACGCCGTGGACATCACCAAGTCCCCCCCGCTACCCTAGACTCGACCCGTTGTGGTACCCAAGGAAACCACTTAGTCAGCAGCCCTTATGGCTGTGTACATTCACTTTGTACTTATATAACCTCATCTGAGGGACCTTTTTCCTATTGAATTCATCAAGCATTATCAGACACATCACAGAAGACTCACACAGACGTACGCGTGAGGTTATCGTACCCGCAGCCGTCTAGAGTCTAGTGATTGTGCCGTCCAAAGATGCACACCGTCCCAGACGCCGGGCTCCATGCCATGCCCAGCACTATAGAATCTTATTGTCCGACTCCACATGCAGCGTGCACCAAGCCGGCCTATTCGCCCTCCACTCCTCGTCTCTCTGCCGGGCCAGCTGACGATACCCCTCCAGCACGGCCGGGTCGCTCGTCCGATGCTCCTCAGGAAGCGGGGGTAGCCGACAGTCCGCAGGCGGGTTGTACCACTGTTCCCGCGGGGCTTTGGTCCCGTCGACGCCCTTGAACCGCGCCTCCTCCTCGGCGACGTAGGGGAGCACGTCGAGGTACGCTTTGATGAGGCGCGGGGGCAGGGGCACGGCGTCGACGACGTCGCGGTCGGCGGTCCAAGTGCGCAGCACACCATCGCTTCCCAGGCTAGTCATGCCCTGCAAGTCCTGCTTCACGTCGTGGAGGATCGTCTCAAAGTCGTATAGGGCGCGGGCGCGGTCGGGATTCATGGCCGCCATGATGGCCTGTTGGTCGTCGTCGCCCGGGGCTGGGCCTTTGTTGGATGACTTGGTCGGGTTCGACATGGTGTGGCGATTCGTGGGTCGAAGAAAGAGGGGGCAAGGGGTGCGTGTGTGTAAGATGATTGTTAGTTGCAATACGGGTTGCGGAGTGAGGCACATACACATGTACATAGTAATATACTCGTATCATGTAGGACAGAGGGCCCTTGCCGTCGGCGACCAAGACCCGTGCTGTGCCGTCCCGGCTTTGGCTACTAGGAGACGGGTATCCGTCGACAAAGAGTCCGTTCGGCTCCTTCTTCGGCGTCGAGCCAACAATCAATAAGCTTGCTTGTTCCATCATACTCCACAGCACTTATAAGCGACAAGGAAGGCGTGCATGCTAAGGTGACATTGCAAAACCAACACGATGTTGAGTCTCCGCAGTAGCCGGCAGGGCGACGGCGTACTCGTACAACTTTCCGCGATTATCTAATTGATTAGCACCTTCTCATTTTGACAAGTAGGTCTGCCATTGTACAAGTGCATGTATTCTTTTACGCAGGCCGGTCTAGGACACGGGGCCTGTGGACGTCATCGTCTCCTTTGTTCGACAAGGCTAAATCCATTATAGATACATATATACCCGTTTGCCTCAACTTTGAGTATCAAACATACCCGAATGCCAACATTTCCCCCTCTCATATATTAGTTTCCCCCAGTGCGGGATATTGGCTATTCATCGTAAATAACCACACCACTTTCGCCAATGCAACCGTGCAAACGGCCAACAACATGAAGCCCCGGTCGTATATCCTACGGCCCATGCCGTAGCAATAACCAACACCTTGTATTCCCCCTCGCACCATGCCACTTCTCCGAGAGCCGAACTATGACCCGGGAGACCCCTAGCACGGAGCCGACCTCGCTTCGCTCGTGGCAGGTATAAAGCCGGCTCGGCGGACAGTTCAAACGAAACTTGCCAGCCTGCTCATCAGACAAGACCGGTATAACTCACTCAGAACTCATCCCACACTACCCACCATGAAGATTGGTAAGTCACCCCCGGTACCACCATGCTTTTGAACCCAAGCTCACAGCGTAGCCTAGCCTCCGTCCTCCTCGCAGCCGTTTCTACGGCCCTCGCAGCCACGCAGGCCACCCAGCGCTCCGACGGTGCCATCGTCGTCACAAGCCTGGACCAGCTGCACGAGCTGAGCCCCCAGATGGACAGCATGCTCAAACAGACCAAGGACGCGTACGTCTACGAGGGCAGCGACGGCACGGTCAAGGCCGTGACCGACCCCGCCCTCACCGAGCAGCTCAGGAAGATTGCGGCCACCATCTTCAGCGACGACGAGGACCTTGAGTCCGAGGAGGATGCGCCGACGAGCCCCGCGGTCGCCCTGGACACCCCGGACGTCGAGGCCCGCGCCGTTTGCTCCCACCCGCCGTGCTTTATGTCGCCCATCTGCAAGCAGTTCACCGGCTGCTACTCCTGCCTTCCCCCTCTGAATGGAGCCGTAAGAGGCAGGTGTATCTAAGCTCCTATTCGAGTTCGGGGTCAAGACGATCCAGGCCAGCGTGTCAAGGGACACTGAGAGAGTCGCTGGGAGGCCCTGGGCGGGAAAGTACACGGAATCACGGGGGTGACTGACAGTTGTTGCCTTTGAATATTCTGGATGCATGGGTCGACGTCAATCGAGTTCTGGAAGTACCTAGTCTATTTACTATCGAGTGTTCCGCTTACCCCTGTGCGTTCCCATCTTTATACCAAATCGAGGTCTTCACTATGGCTTGCTCTAAACCCGCCTGGTGGAATTCCCTCGTCATTTCGGCGGCTTCGCTATCAGGGAAGTGGACGTATGGGTAATGTGAGTCGGACAACCGTGCGCCAAACTGCAAGCTTGACTTCTTGGACAATTTTGTTGGCAACGTGCGGTTCCGCGTGCCGCTCATCAGTGCGGTACTTATTTGACTAGCCGGTCGGCGATGCAAGAGTCAGGAGAGTGCGTCGTGAGAGAACCGTGGACATATTTGCGAGAGGAGTAGTACTTGATAGGAGGAAGTTGAGTACATATAGCCTTGAACGCGGCGTTGGGCTTTGGCCAGGGGGGTGGCACGTGATTAGGAATTGGAGGAATCAGAAACCGGGATCCCCGACTGCGACACACACAATAGTACAGAGCACGAGTAGAGGCTCTCTCGGCTGTGCGCGAGCCCCACCTGGCGTCCTGTGCGGTACTCGGACCTGGTGTGGTTGATGTGCATATGCGACTGACAAGGATTGATCAATACTATCAGTATTGATCTTACTGCTTCTAGTACGTCATGAAGGTATATACTAGATATTGGATATACTAGCAGTAGAGTAGTACGGAGGATTCTACTAGCAAATGCAGTGCATATGGCAGTGTGGCTGATATTGGCATATGGCTCTCATGGCTCATGGCTCATGGCTGGTCACGGGGGCTGCTAGTCCTACAGCCGCTGTAGATTTCACATGTGGGCTAGGATAGCAGATAGATTGGATAGGAGATGATAAGATAAGAGGAGAGGAGATAAGGGGAGCCCAGGAGAAAGGACAAGGCCAGCATGGGGACAAGTCAACATATTGGTACTAACAGGACTCAATTGCTGCTGGGGACATGTATTCAAAGGAATATAGTAAAGAAACACTTTAATATGCGTCATGTAAAGTATCATTTGTTTACCAACTCACAGGTCTATACAGAGTACTGGGTTGATACAGAGTAATACTCGTACTCGAGAGTCGAGAGAGGCTCGTTTGTTTCCAGCCTCCAGTTGCAGGTCCATGTCCCTTCCGGAAAAGCGGGTCTATCCATCGACCAATCACAATCAATCCAATCCATCTCAGCAAACCCGGAACTTCGCGATTTTCCCGCTGCGCCGACAAACTTGACTGCCGACTCAATCCCTCGCCTCGACTTGCATCACGCCCGACCACACCCTCAACCAGTGTTTCAACCCCGACACCGCCGTCATCATGGTAAGATGCTCTCACGACCCCATTGCATCCGCTGCACTCGTCGCACTCTGGCTAACCGCTCTCTCACAGTCTCTCGGAAGCACCCTCTACAGGCAAGCCTCTCCCCCCCCTTCCGACGACCACGACGACGTCTCTCCGCCCGACAACACGACGACACAAGTACTAACATGACAACAGCACTCTGTTCAAGCAGAACTACCTCATGCTTACCGCTGTCTTCGGCGCCGGTTTCGCTTTCGACATGTCCGTCTCTTCCCTTGCCTCCCGCCCGCCCGGCCCGACCGACAGACACAGACGCTGACTTTAAATCTCTCTAGGGGCTTCAACTCGACCATGAACCAGATCTGGGACTACAACAACCGCGGCGTACGTTCACCATCTACCTATACCTACCAACCCTCACCCTCCACCAATCACGATACTAACAATTCCGTGTGTACAGCGCCAGTGGAAGGACATCCGCGCCAAGTACGCCGGCGAGGGCGGCGACGAGGACGAGGACGACGAATAAATAGACCAACGAGCCGTCGGAGTGACAAGGATGCCCGGATACCATTGAGATCGAGGGGGAGGACCGCTGTGTTGTCTGTAACTGTACAAAAGCAATTTAGATCAGGGAGCGTGGTTCACAATAGGGAATTTTTTCTCCTATTATCATGATTCGCCTACATTACGTGATGCTGAGCGTGATGAGCAGTGACAAAACGACGACACGGGACAAAGCTGCAGTATTTCTCAATCAGAGAAAAATCAGAGGAAAAATCAGAAAAGTAACAAGCATACTACCTGTTGTTTTTTTACTAGAGGTGAGCATCGCAGACCATGACAGTCCCTGACGTAGTTGATGGTCAAGTGGTGCAGTCAGTGACAGCCAAATAGGGACCACTGCTATTACCACTGCTAGTAGCACTGCTGGCCCTCTTAACCTTGAGTCGCTGCGTGGAGCTCCTTCTGCCACCAACTCAAACATTCTCCAACTCGACCACTTTTCTCTCGACGCACACGCACACTTCGAGTTCATCGCCACCCAAGGACTCACTATTTCATATTTCCTCCTCACAGACATTGTCTCCGTCGCCTTGTCCGGAGCCGTTTACCGCCTCGTGTGACCTCTCTCAAGTCCATCTGCCTCTGGGCTGCACAGACCGCTTACCTCACCAGCCCACTGGGAGGCGAACAACCCCACCAAAGAGGAGATCTCGAGCAAGGCCGGCAGTCTTCTTCTCTCTCCCCCATCTCGACACAAAGCGATATACCCGGATTTCACTCCCCGAGAGACCGAACAAGGAACCTGTACACCTCTGCTGCTCTCGCTCCGACTTGTTCGGCGACACCTGCGTGCATAAACACCGCAACCCGCACCCGCACACCGAGAGAGCGGCGCGCCATGATGATGACATAGAAGCCATGGAGCAGCCCATGACAACCCAAGAGCAGCAGCTCTGCCAGTTCCTGGCCGAGCTGCCTGCCCAGTCCAACTACCGCTACAATGACCACACAGCTCGACAGCTCCTCGAGAGCCTCTTCTGGTCCTTGGCCGGCGGCAAGCAGGAGCACATGCAGCTCCTCTTCCCCGACGGCCGCCTGCCCGAATCACTCAAGCTCAGCGACGCCCAGGGGGCCGTCGAGGGCGCCGAGTACACCGAGGCCGCCCGCGGCAAGCGCTGCGGCCACATATTCAAGCCCGGCGAGGCCTCGTATGCCTGCCGCACCTGCGGCACCGACGAGACGTGCTGCCTCTGCGCCCGCTGCTTCGATTCGACCGATCACACCGGCCACATGGTCCGCATGCACATCTCGGTCGGCAACAGCGGTTGCTGCGACTGCGGCGACGACGAGGCCTGGCGCACCCCCTTGTTCTGTACCATCCACTCCGACGTCGAGGCCCCCGCCGCCGCAGACAAGGGCAAGGGTAAGGCCGCCCCCGCCCTGCCCGACGACCTCGTCGCCAGCCTGCGCATGACCATTGCCCGCGTCTTCGACTACATGTGCGACGTCATATCGTGCTCCCCCGAGCAGCTCCGCGAGCCCAAGTCGGCCGCGTCGGTCCTCCGCGACGAGGAGACGTCCAGGCTCTCCTCGCGCTACAACCCTTCCTCGTCGGATAGCTGCAACGAGTTCTCCCTCGTCCTGTGGAATGACGAGAAGCACACCGTCCAGGAGGTCCAGGACCAGGTCGCCAGGGCCTGCCGCAAGCGCCGCCGCGAGGCCCTCCAGGATGCCTGGGACACCGACTCCATCGGTCGCAGTATTCTCAAGACCATGTCTGACGTCGACGCCCTCCTCGGCATGGCCAAGGTCATGGAGGCCATCCGTATTACCGTCACCATCCGCTCCGCCCGCGACACCTTTCGCGAGCAAATGTGCGGCACCATTGTCGAGTGGCTCTGTGACGTCGCCGGCTGCGCTGTCGGCCACGACAGCCACATCCTCCGCCAGATTGTCTGCGAGGAGCTCATGCGGCCCTGGCGCCAGGGCAGCCAGGCCACCCACACCGCCGGCCTCATCGACGACGAGGACGAGGACGACCAGGAGCTCGAGTCAAGGATGAGGCTCAACGGTGTCAATGCCCGCTTCCTCATGGCCCTGCGCGCAGCTGCCGACACTAGACCCGTCGACTTCGAAGTCGAGATTGACGATGAGGATGATGAGGATGACGACGATGATGACATGGACCCGGACGACGACCATGGCATCATGGACGATGACGATGACCACTCCCACCTCGGCTCCAGCATCGCCGGCGATGATGAAGATGGCGAAGAGGATGTCATGATGGTCGACTCCCGAGATGAGGCAGAAGACCTCAATCTCAACTGGAACCAGCCCGAGCCAGACCAGGCCCTCGAGGAGAGTGAGGCCACTATGGCTGGCTACCCGCCTCCCCCACCTCCCCCTGCCGGCGCCCCTGGTGGTGCGGCCGTTGCCACTGGTGCTGGTTCTGCCACCCCTACTACCACCGCTGCCTCTGCTGCTACGCCCCGAGCGACTACACGGGAGCGCGATGCTACCCCCTCAGACTCTGATACGGGCGCAGAGCCCCTTATTGCCCCAGCCATCTACGCCAAGGCCAACGTCGACATTCCCAAGACGCCCGGCAAGACGGAGAAGTTGACTCCCAAGCCGGGAAGGCACTGGGTCGAGACGCCGGCCGGCTACACCCAGCGAGACTACAAACACCCTGCCGAGGACGTCTTCCAACGGGTTCGTCTCGACTGGCTCCTCCTCTTCGACCCGCGCATGTGGAAGAAGGTGAGGATCGACCTAAGGTCGCTCTACATCTCCACCGTTGTCCAGGTGCCCGAGTTCAAGCGTCTGCTTGCCCTCCGCTTCTCGAGCATGTATACGGTGCTTGCTCAGATCTACTTGGTCGGTGACAGGGAACCGGATCACTCCATCATCAACCTGTCGCTGCAGATGCTCACGACGCCCTCCATCACAGCCGAGATTGTCGAGAGGGGCAACTTCATGAGCAGTCTCTTCGCCATAGTCTACACATTCCTCACCACGAGGCAGGTCGGCCACCCCTGGGACGTGTCGCCCGACGCCGTCCTGGCCTTTGAGAGCGGCTCCGTCACCAACCGCCGCATGCTGCACTTCTACCAGGACCTCAAGTACCTCTTCGGGTCCCCTCACGTCCAGGAGCGCGTCCGATACGAGCCGCGCTACCTGATGCAGTTTCTCGACCTGGTCAAGCTCCACCAGGGCGTCGGACCCAACGTGCGTGCCGTCGTCGAGCACGTCGAATACGAGGCCGACGCCTGGATCACGGCCTCCCTTGTCACCCGACAGATTAACATCCAGGCCCGCAGCCTTTCCGAGGCGTTCCGTGGGTGCTCGCCCGACGACATGCTCTATCTGCAGCGGGCCATCCGGTTCACAGCCAAGACGGTCATCCTCAGCTCCATCGGCGCTGAGCGCCACCGCTTCAAGCAGGCCGAGATCAAGGAGGCCATCAAGTTCAAGACGTTGGACGACTTTGAGTTTGACGCCAAGAACACGACGTACGAGGTCATCAGCTTTGTCGTCCAAAAGGGCCACGTCAGCTTCCACCACGCCCTGCACTACACCCTGTCGTGGCTCGTCGAGTGCGCCAGGTCGCTGCCCGCGTCTACCATCAAGGGACTCCTCAGCTTCACGGCCCAGGAGCTCCAGACCAAGCCCAAGCTCATGGGCAAGCTGTCCATGCCCAAGCAGGCCATGTCGTCCGAGGACTACCTCATGGCGGCCTTTGACTACCCGCTCCGCGTGTGCGCCTGGCTGGCCCAGATCAAGGCCAACATGTGGGTGCGCAACGGCATCAGCCTGCGCCACCAGGCCAGCACGTACCGCGGCGTGGGCCAGCGCGACGTGTCGCACCACCGCGACATCTTCCTCCTGCAGACGGCCATGGTGGTCTGCAACCCGGCCCGCGTCCTGGCGTCCGTCATAGACCGCTTCGGCATGGACCTCTGGGTTAAGGGGCTCTACGAGGTCACTTCGCAAGCCCAGGATGATGCCCAGCACCTCGACGTGGTCGAGGACATGCTACACCTGCTCATTGTGCTGCTCAGCGACCGTACCATCCTGACGGCGCCCGACGATGAGCCCAACTCGCGCCTGCTCGCCATGCGCCGCGACCTAATCCACGTACTGTGCTTCAAGCCCCTGTCGTTTAACGAGATCTGCAACAAGCTCCCCGAAAAGTACCAGGAGTCCGAGGACTTCCAGCAGGTTCTCGACGATATGGCCACGTTCAAGCCGCCCGAGGGCGTGTCCGACGTGGGCACGTTTGAGCTGCGCCAGGACTTCATCGAGGAGATCGACCCCTACATTGCCCACTACAACAAGAACCAGCGCGAGGAGTCGGAGATTGCCTACCGCAAGAAGATGGCCAAGAGGACGGGCCAGTCGCCTGAGGACATTGTCTACGAGCCCAAGCCCAAGCCTATAGCCTCGGGCATGTTTGAGGACCTGAGCGCCTTTACGCGCACGGGCGCCTTTGCCCAGATCATCTACTACTGCCTGCTGTACCCGCTCACGGCGCACCAGCACATCCCCAGTATCCCATCAACGAGGCTCGAGACTTTCCTGCAAGTCATCCTGCACCTGATGCTGCTGGCTATCCACGAGGACCAGCCGACGACGAGCGACGCCGGGCCTGTGGGTGGCGAGAGCCAGGACCAGGACCAGGACTCATTTGTCTACATTGCCCTCACGCGGCCTGCGCGGGCCAACCCGCCGTCGGGCGAGCGCTCGGCCAGGACGATTGTGGCGCTGCTCAACATGATGTCGACCAAGGAGGAGTTCAAGTCGGCGCACCCCAAGATTGCTCTTGTGCTCAAGCGGCTCAAGCAGAAGCGGCCGGTGCTGTTTGACCAGGCGTTTGCCGGTCTGGGCATGTCGGTGGACCGGGTCAACACGTCGTCGCCAGCCGTTAACTCGGCCGAGGAAGAGCGCGAGAGGCGAAAGAAGGCGGCGCTGAGCCGGCAGGCCAAGGTCATGGCCCAGTTCCAGCAGCAGCAGAAGAGCTTCATGGAGAATCAGGCCGACATTGACTGGGGCACGGACCTTGAGGGCGACGACGACGACGATGATCTCAAGGACGAGCAGGCTGAGTCGGAGCGCAAGCACACGTGGAAGTATCCGACGGGAACGTGCATCCTGTGCCAAGAGGACGCCGACGACCGCCGACTCTACGGCACCTTTACATTGCTCAACGAGAGCCACATCCTACGACAGACCGACTTCCAGGACCCAGACTTTGTGCGCGAGGCGTCACAGACCCCTTGCAACCTGGACCGGTCGGCCGAGGACCTACGCCCCTTTGGCATCGCCCACGAGAACCGGCACCTGGTCGAGAAGATCAACAAGCAGGGCGAGAGCTTCCAGGCTGAGAGACAGGTGGTCGGCAAGGGGTATCCCGCGTCCATATCGCGGCCGGGACCCGTGGCGAGCGGCTGTGGCCATATGATGCACTACCGCTGCTTCGAGGTGTACAACGAGGCCACGGCGCGGCGCCATACGCACCAGATCGCCCGACACCACCCGGAGGACACGCGGCGCAACGAGTTTGTCTGCCCGTTGTGCAAGGCCCTGGGCAACGCGTTCCTGCCCATCGTCTGGAAGGGTGTCGAAGAGTCGTACCCGGGGAGCCTACAGCCGGGGAGCGGGTTCGACCAGTTTCTCACGGAGCAGCTCGAGTCGTCTCGATGGCTGCGCAGCACAGGCAAGGGTCCTGCGGGGCCGGTGGGCAGCGGCGCTGGCGAGTCATCCTCTGAATCGCTGGTGAACACACCGGCGTTGCCGGGGGCAGCCTTGAACGAGACGACCTTCTCGGGGTCGATGCTTTTGTCACCCGACAATGACACGGGCGGTGACATCTCTACGAATGACAACGTGAGGGGGTCTTCGGCCTCGGCCTCGGCTGCAGCCGCAGCAGCGTCCGCCCAGGGTAGCCACCACGGCGCTGGCGGTTCCGGCATGGCGGCGGACCTACGGGCGGCGTACAAGCGGCTACGCAACACGCTTCGCAACAACGGTCTCAAGACGAGGCACGCGGAGGATGCGCTTAAGGCGGCGGATCCGTCGGACGAGCTGTGCTCGAGCGACACGCTGGTGCAGGTGGTGGGCTTCACGCTATCGTCTGTGGAGATCCAGCAGCGCGGAACTGAGGGGACAGTGGGCCTGACGTTCCTGGACAAGGTGCCCGAGCAGGTGCTGACGCACCTCCGGATCCTGTCGGAGACGGTGTCATCGTACGTGTCTGTCGGGGCAGAGGCAGGCGGGCCATCGGGCAAGATCCTTGACGAGTTCCAGCGGGACAGCGAGCGGCAACATTGCCAGCTGTTCATATGCCGATACTTTGGACAGGGGTCGTCGTTTGCGCGTCGCCCTCTGGACGCATACACGCCGCTGCTGAGCCTGGACCCGTTCATCTTCCTGGTGGAGTGCTCGTACGGGCTGGTTCCGTCGCAGGGTGCCGACGTGGCACACACGCTCCGGCTGTGCTACCTGGCGGAGCTGGTCAAGGTGGTGTTCCACATGTCGCGCAACATGCCGCTGGAAAGCTGGGTGGGGGCGATCAAGAACCCGCAGACGCAGGACCCGGCCATGGTCAACTTTGCCGAGTTCGCGCTGGCCATCACGCGGTGGGCGATCGAGTCGGACCACGCGGCCGCGATGCCGCGCTTCGATAACAGCAGCGCGGGCTTCTACGGGCCGTTTGGCACTCGGCAGACGACGCGGGACCGCGGGTTCCAGCAGCCCGGTGTGGACACGCTGGAGGGGTGGTACACGTTTGTCAAGAAATATGCGCTCGCGTTCCTGCGCAAGAGCGCGCTCCTGCTCAACGTCAAGTTCGGTGTCGACCTGGCCAGCCAGGTGGCGACGCACCCGGAGGCCGACGAGCTGGATCGTCTGACGGAGGTGCTCCGCGTGCCGACGTTTGATGAGATGTGCGCGTCGCTGACGGGCAATGCCGAGGCATGCGGGTGGCCGTCGGGATCCCCGCCGGAGTCCGCATTTGGACCGCACCCGACCCGCCCCGACTCCTCTGATTCCTCTTCTTCCGAAGGGGTCGTGGCGGTCATGGTGGCAGGGTGGGTCAGGCACCAGGTCCTCTGGCCTAGGGAGACAGACGCCGACACGGGGACCACGGGCCAGGGGCACAAGAGGGTGCACCGGGCCGCGGTGGTGAGCCACCCGGGCATCTTTGAGCTGATTGGTCTGCCTAAGACGTACGACACGCTCATCGAGGAGGCGACGCGGCGCAGGTGTCCGACCACGGGGAAGGATCTGATGGATCCGGTGATATGTCTCTTCTGCGGGGAGATTTGCTGCTCGCAGGGGACGTGCTGTCAGAAGACGAGCGTTGTGGTGGGGGGGTTGATGGAGACTTCTTCGCGGGTTGGGGGGGCACAGCAGCATATGCAGAAGTCAGTACCATCCCTTCTCTTCTTTTTCTGTACCTCTTTTCTCTACCTTTCTTTGCTAACACCTCTGGCTCCTCTAGATGCCAAGGAAATATCGGCGTCTTCCTCAACATACGGAAATGCTCGACCGTCTACCTATTCCGACTGTCGGGCTCGTTCACGCCAGCACCGTACATTGACAAGTACGGCGAGACGGACCCGCAGCTGCGGCACGGGAGACAGCTGTTCCTCAACCAGAAGAGATACGACAGCATGATTCGCAGCACGGTGCTCAACCACGGGGTGCCCAGTCTGATCAGTCGGCGGTTGGAGGCGGAGATAAACAATGGGGGGTGGGATACGCTGTAGGGAGCTGGCTCTGTAGAGACAGACAGCATCCACTATGGAGTAGATGCTGGATTCAGCATGTTTGTTGCGTTGGATTGTGTTCTGTATGGCATGGTATGGCTAGATATAACTGATAGATGCATTCAGAGTTATTGTATACATGTACTGCTAGTCAAGCTGGACGTGCGAGCGCAGCGAGGAGAGCTCCCGGCAGGGCCACCGGAGGCATAATTACAAAGTATTAGATACTAAGACTACTATATAAGAGGACGTGCGAGCGCAGCGAGGAGAGCCCCCGGCAGGGCCGCCGGAGGCAGATGATGATGGACGCAGTTGAACATGGTAGAGTCACATGATACTGTCATCCTTGGAAATGCCTCCGGCGGCCCTGCCGGAGGCTGTTCTCGCTTCGCTTGCGCGTGGGGCGAAAATAAGAAAGCATGCCTGTGCCTGTATCGAATGGAGTCGTGGGTTGAGTGAGGCTCACGGTGATGATATGGTCTATAGGGTACAGTGTTGTATGTACAGTGTCACGTGTTACTGATACGTTGATAATCTGGCCAATGAGAGGCGAGGACGACGCGTGCGAGTGGCGCCCAGTCAGAGACAGACTTCAGGTGCAGGGCAGGTGCAGGGCAGGCAGGGACAAGGGACGACGGGCCATTGCAGGGCGCGATAAGTCTGGCATCCATCTCCCATCACGTTCTCGTCACATTTGTGTGCTCGGGAATCGCCTGCAATTGCCTTGGCCTCCATCTTCATCTCTGCACCAACACACCTGCACACCTACACACCCCTCCCAACGTCCCTCCTGCCATCCCGCCGCTCGCCGCCCGCCGCCGTCATGCCTGCTGGGCGACGATCTGGGCGCGCAGCCGCCAAGAGGGCCGCCGCTGCTCTGGGTAAGTCATAGTCACTTTTGCATTGAAGAGCCAGTCCACCTTTTTCTCCATTGTCAACAACAGCACCTTGTCCAAAGCCCACCCATCTTTTTCTAGGTCGCTTCTCTCTCTCTTGCTTTGGGTTTTCGCGCTGGGTGTTTGTCTGAGTTTTTTTTGTGTCCGAGTCCTGTCCATTGTTTGCTCTGTCTGTGTGTGCGCGCGCAAGGAGAGGAACGCGACTCGAAGAAGAAGAAGAAGAAGAAAAAAAAAGAGCAAGAGGAAGATGCCTCGCATCAGAGTCAGGCTGACACGCGCATCCAATGCTGCTGCAGAAAACACACCCAAGGTGTTTGAGGAGGCAGCCGACGAGGCCATGCCAGATGCGGACCTGCCGCGCGACGACGACGAAAAGGACGAGGATGTGAAGCCGCCGCAGGACGACGACGAGTCAGCAGACGACGACGACAACAACGGCGCAGGAGCCGACGACGACGACGAGAACAACAACGACGAAGACGATGGCGACAAGACCACCATGACGGCCGCGGACGAGTCGGCAGCCGCATCGCCCGCCCCGCAGGCAACCCCCGGCCAGACCATGGTGCGGAGGAAACGTCTTGGACGGCCGCCCAAGAACCGTCCCCCGGACTGGGACCCGATGATCACGGTGCCGGCGGACGAGGTGCGTGAGACGCCGCGGCGGCGCGGGCGCGGAGGCTGGCGCGGACGCGGGGGTCGCAAGGGCGGCGCCGCTCCCCCCAAGGCCGAGCAGGTCATCGACGCAGAGGGCACCGTCGCGGAAATTGCCAACGACGAGTGCGTGCTGCCGACGGACCCAGAGGGCGAGACCAAAGTCGACGAGTCGGGAAACCTGCGCGGCGACCGCGACTACCGCTGCCGCGTCTTCACCGTGCTGGGCCGCGGCGACCGGCTGTACATGCTGTCGACGGAGCCGGCGCGCTGCGTGGGCTTCCGCGACAGCTACCTCTTCTTCACCAAGCACCGCCGGCTGCACAAGATCATTGTCGACGACGACGAGAAGCGCGACATGATTGAGCGCGAGATCATCCCGCACTCGTACAAGGGCCGCTCCATCGGCATCGTCACCGCCCGCTCCGTCTTCCGCGAGTTCGGCGCCCGCATCGTCGTCGGCGGCCGCCGCATCCTCGACGACTACAACGTCGCCCTCGCCCGCAACGACCCCACCATCGAGGAGGGCCAGCTCGCCGACCCGGACGACCGCATCGTCCCCGGCCAGCCCTACAACAAGAACCAGTACGTCGCCTGGCACGGTGCCAGCGCCGTCTACCACACCAGCAGTCTGCCTTCTGCGCCTGTCCCCGTCGGGAAGCCAGAGTACAAGAAGCGCAAGGTCAATGTCAATGACACGAATTGGATGCTCGAGCATGCTCGTGAAGCTAGGTACGTTCTTTACTTTTTTTTTTCTCTTCACTCGTGTTTGCTTGCCTCCGGCGGCCCCTGCTGGGGAGGCTCTCCTCGCTGCGCTCGCTCTTGGGGGAGGCTGTCCTCGCTACGCTAGCTCTTGGGGCGTTGTGCTTTACTCGCTACGCTCGTACGCAGTGACTGACTTTCTCTTGCAGCATCTTCAACAGCGGCATCAACGCCATACGCAAACTCAACAATGCAGGCGTCTACGACATACACACAAACATCATGCAGTTCCCGGCCATTATGCAGCCCACCGTCGCCCGCGTGGAGCAGGTAGTCCCGGAGGCTGAGGCAGCAGAGACAGAAGAAGGGGAGGGCCAAGGGTCTAGCAGTGCCAGTGCCAGATTCCCCCCCGTTCCCTCGAAACTGGCCCGCAACTTCTTCATCACAGACGTCTACGCCGAGACACCGCCCCAGGGCCTCAGCCAGGCCGTGTACGGCACGCGTGGCGGGACGGGCAGCAGCAGCGCGCAGGCCGACTTCCTCTCGTCGTTTGACGGGCTGGGCGCGGTGCCGGACGAGCTGAGGGATCTGCTCCCCGCCGAGTGCAGGGCCGCGTTCGACAGGGCTGTGGACGGGGAGACGCAGTGGAAGGCTAGGTGGGGGTCCGAGAAGGAGAGCATGTGTCGGCGGGAGCCGATCATTGACAAGGCGATTGTGCCGTAGGTCTGACTGTCTGTCTGCCTCCTGTCTCTTGGGTCATTGGTGTGTGTTGGGGTGGTCTAGGTCTAGAGCGTGTTTGTAATACTACTATACTCAAATGATACTATTTGCTTCTTTCATCTTCTTTGCCTTGTATGCGGGAGGACAGACAGCTGTGCATAGCTGGTCATCGGGCAGCAATGTCCAGCAGCAGTCTGCAGGAGGCCGGTCAGCAGTACTGGTTCACTATGGTATCAATATACGTGCTGGGGGTATCACTGCTGTACGAGTAGGCATCGATATATGTCTCAATGTACTGCAACTGTAGGTATAATGATGTACATGGCATGACATGGCATGGCGTGGCGTGGGCGGCGTTGGCCCCGTATCACAAACGGTGAGGAAAGCACGTGTTGGATGGACAGTTCTGGTCCTGGCAACCTGGCAACCTGGCCACCCTGGACATGTGCGGGCGTTGGTGTCTGGTGCTTTGGAATATGCTGGGGTACCAAGTATGGTAATAGTACAGTACAGGTACGGCCATGCTGGGGAGACGGAAGGAGAAGACGAGAGAAAAGAGCGCTCTCGAGGTTTCTTGGCATGCAGACTGCTCCCCGGTTCATGACGGCAGGTGCGAGGACCGGAGGAGGGGAGGAGGGGTTGGGTGGGGGACAGCAACGGGAGGTTGGCAGTGCTTCCATACGTACTCTTGAGTCTTGTGAGTGAGTACGTAGGATATTACGTTTACCTTGTAAGGACCATTTATTCGAATGTTCATCTCATTCCATGGTGTTCTACAGTTCTACTGTGTACGGTACAGAGCTGTGAGTATCTCGATGTACAGAGACCGAGTGAGTATCTTAATGTACCGATTGACAGAGTAGATTTTCAATGTAGGATTGGGATCATGAGGATCGAGAGTCCGCCACCACCCGCGGGCCGATGCAGGCCGGCCTCTGTCTGAGTGAGTAATACTCAAAGTACTGTCTGTGCTCCGTGTGGTGCTGGCTGTATGTATGAGGGCGTCATGACCAGCGAGAGGGTTGCAGGCAGAGCGTGCAGAGAGGGCAATGTGTAAAGAGGAGTGACTGCGGACCATGCAGGTCGTTTCCACATGTGGATGGACGCCACTCGTGTCGCGTGGGCGGGCAGCGGAGAGTACTGTACATACAGGACTGTAAATACAATACAGTGAGGAGTGAGAGTGAGAGTGAAGTGAATGAAGACTTTTTTCTTTCCCGAGGCCATGTTGCATTGCATCGCGGAATGCAGGGTAAGCGCGGTACAGACGTCTCCAAACCTACAACATGAAAGTATATACATCTAGTACTTTGTACAGTTAATCAGGCAATGCTAAGTACTAAGGGTACTAGTAAGTAATTATGCCCGTGTTGCCGTGATATAGTCATGGACTTATAATGCATGGACCATAAGGGTTCAATAGC
Source organism: Geosmithia putterillii (assembly GCA_900188575.1). Classification (NCBI taxonomy): domain Eukaryota; kingdom Fungi; phylum Ascomycota; class Sordariomycetes; order Hypocreales; family Bionectriaceae; genus Geosmithia; species Geosmithia putterillii. The sequence goes on from FYEU01000311.1 coordinate 544,734, forward strand.
ACGCGGTGGTATAATGGACCCTTTGTTTGAGCATGAGCGTGCCATGGTCGTATGGGTGTACGTATGCTCTGCTCACCAAATTCACAGTATTGGATTCAATAAGCAGATAGTACATACTACTACAGGTAATCAGGCAATCTAGGTGGTAGTGCTGTAGGAGGAGAAGGCAGGTGTATGGACCCGAGATGACTGCACTCACTTGACTCGGTGATGGCAGCGACGTCGGACGCACGCTCGGCGGCAAAACGCAGGCAGCAGACGAGAGCAGAAGAAAAGACAAAAAAGTCTGCAGCTGCGTGGCTGGAACTGACGAGTAGCGAGGCGCGCATCTGTGTATTACGCTGTCCCGGGTTCCCTGGTTCCATCTTCCCAGCCGGGCTCTCTGGTTCCGCAGTCGGTAGCAGACCGAGCCGCGGGCCCCGCGAGGGGTAGCGCAGGCGCAGGCTGCAAGTCGGGTCGGTGGTCAGTGGTCAGTCGGGTACGTGTCGAGTGATGGATATGCATCAATGTACGAGAACAATGTACTTGTATCGATATTAGGGCATAGAGTAGCAGTGCTAAAGGCTGGTGCTTGCGAGTAGAGTGAGTACCTCTCGTACAGTAGAGTGAGTGAGTGAGTACGTAGAGTAGCAGTGCTAGAGTGTCATGTCGATACATGGACGTGGTCGATTCATCGTGACATGCGGTCAGAGAGGCTGGTTTGCTTTTGCCAGTCGCCACTTGGTGGGAATATCGAGACCCTGAAAATGGCTTGCCTGGAGTCCGTGAGTGCTCCATACTCTCTCTCTGACCAGGTATACGAGTTGAGTATTACTCTGTACAGATACGAGTACGGAGTACAGGCAAGTAAATCGGTCGACCCACTCGTACGGTCTCTCTCTCACCATTATTAATAGCCCAGGCGTAGTATTGAACTTGTTGGCCAGTGGCAGTGGCAGTCGACCAGTGGCAGTTGAATCTGGGCCAGTACAGATGCTCGTCGAGTAGGGCACGATGGAGACTCAAAGAATTCCCACTAGAAGGATGAGATGCATCGACGGCGTCAGAGCCCAAGGAGGCTCTCCACTGCGGGGGGGGGGAGAGGGACCAAGAATTCAGGGTGCGGACTACTGGCACGACCATGACCCCGCCAACTTTTCTTTTCCCTTGATACGGTTGTTGGCAATCCAATATTTTTCTTGAGTAGTAGTGTACGGAGTAGTAGTAGCGGAGTATTGCGGACGGAGTACTGCAGGTCCGAGTATGGCCGTGGGCTGGAGTCTGCTCCGTGACCATGAGGCATTTCCTCGTCTTGTTTGGAGTGTGTGCCCGCGGAGTGAGGAACCCCACCAGTCTGTGAGGTGAAATTACTTGGCGTGTCACGCGGGATCCGATGGGGCCGGTTGGAGGTTGGAGACTGGAGCTCAGACTTGTAATGCTCTGAGGTCCAAAGATGGAATCAAGATGCTGGACATGAGAATGAGGTCTTTGAGAGACTTGCGACCAGTATCTGGGCATTCAACTCATAGGACCTGTAGTGTTCAAGCGTCACGTGCGCGGTCGGTCGGGTAATTCCCGGATGTGCTTTGTATACGTATACTTACTTGGTAGCTCCAAAGCATGGCGCGTAGAGTGTTGAGAGTGGGTAACAACAGTTTCTTCATTTTTTTTTTTTTGCTTCAATATTTTCATCAGGGTCTAGAGCTCAATGTACATGTATATCCATTGGACCAATCGTCAGTATTGGGAACAGGCAGATTGGCAGAGCAGACCAATATCCGTCGAGTTTGCTGTAAGAGTCTCCGTACTCATGTCGATTGGAGTATGGATATGCGTAGCGTGTGCGTCTACATTAGCCTGGTCTGTACCCTGTACTAGCTTTTCGATTTTTCTATTACCGTCCTTGTCTACAGACTACCGCCGGCTCGGGTTAGAGGCGCAGAAGATGAGAGAGGAAAGAGGCTGTAAGTACGACTATTATTTTCACTCTACCCATTGTATTACGAGTACGATATGGAAGAGTCAAGACTGACGAGTCAAGCATTGTGGCTTTTTTTTTTTCTTCTTCCTCTATTTCTCTTGGCCCTCGTGGTAGGGTCAGTGCACCTTGGAAAAGCATCAAAGAGGCAAGTGGCGTACTATGAGGAGTATCCTCGTATGAACACTCCTGCTCTACTTCTGTACAGAGTATGAATGTTATTGGTGAGTACGTGTAGTCGAGTATGGAGTAAACTTGCAGATGCCCCCGATGCTTGGAAATTACAATTTCACACTCGTCGGTTGACCTGCAGAAATTCACTAGGACCCACATGGATAACATGAGTGGTCAGTGTTCAGTATACTCATGGTCACCGTCGGCGTCATGACAGTGAGTGCTCATCGATCAAGTTGGTGGTGGCGTCTGGGATTGACTGGCTGGCCTGGCCGGTGGCCATACATTCAATTGAAGGACAGACCAGGCAGACCTGAGATTGAACTTACAGAGTACAAGTACCCCACAACCAAAAATACAGTGGCGGGATACCTGCCACCTGCACCCTGCCACCGGGCCCCGTCGTACCCGGGTCGCATGGTGACGAAACCTGCTGCCTCTCTATACCTGCTGTATGGATCGTAGTACTTTCAGTTCAGGGCAGAAATACGCTGTACAACTAATACACTGTCCCTGTAATACACTGTACGGATACGCTGTACGAGAAGCCCAAGCCCCTTGCCCCCCAGTCCCAGCCCTTGCCACCGCCAGACGGGGTTATGAGGTCAGACTCAGACACGAGTACAGTGCTACACTCATACTCACACCCATACTCACACTCAACTCACAACTCACTAATACACTCACTCGTAAGGAGTACTAGTAGTGATACTCGTACTCGTACACACAACTCACTACGAGTACACCCACCCCTTGATTCAATGACACTGCTTTGGTATTATCCAGGCATCCCTTTCCTTCTCTCTGACTCTTCCTCTCGTCAGAACGCATTGCGCACACATGCTCAATACGACATCAAGTCAGGAAAGTCAAGACGTGCACCGTCAAAGAGTGCCAACGGGTCTGAGAGATCCGAGAGAGTCAGACGTCGGCTAGGCAACATGGCCGCCGCCGGATGGCCGAGGGCATGTGTGTGTATGTAAGTACATGGACTGCGACACACTACTGTACGAGTGCGACTAGAGTGCAGGTGTAGCACGCTCTCTGGTGTAACTCGTAAATTACGGCCAGTGCCAGCCAGGGTACGTACCCGGCGTCGGTCGAGTCGGGGTACGGCGTAACATGGGCAGACCCGTGGCAGAGTAAAGAAAAGTACGAGACGGAGAATGACACTCGGACAAGAAGCAAGAGATGAATCCCAGCTCCCAGCCGCGGCACATTCCAGGACAGGCAACAGGGGGGACTCGCCGCCGGCCACTCCCACCGCCTGATACTTGGAGTAGGCAAATGTGTAATTACGGCCATGGTAGGATTGAGAATCAACAAGCCGGAAATAACAGCGCAATCAGAACGCGTAGACATGGCCATACGGATAGTACGGAGCAAGCAGGCAGGACAGGGCAGGTGCACACACACACTCACACACTCCCGAGTCCTTGCCGTGTCTATTGTGCTCACGAGTAGGAATGAGCTGCCTGGAGTGGTAGGTGCCAAGGACTGTGGTTGGTATTACGGAGTAACAAATAGCATGGCCAAGGAGTTTGGGAGTCAGTAGAAGGAATCTAGCTGTGACTCTGGCTGTACGGATACTTGTACAGCGTCTGAGTCCGTACGGCGTATGAGAGCTTGGAATAGTACCAATAACCTGAGCCCGTACGAGCCGTACAGGTAAAAATAGCACGAGTACGTACCAAGTCTTACTGTATGGCCTGGCGGACTGATGTTTACGAGGCAGCCCTCGTGCCCTCGTCCTCCCCCCTCGAGTACGTACCGCCAGTGAACTGAACCCTTGCCTTGGACTGGCGCGTTGTTATTATTACGGGGTCGGTCCCTGAAAGGGGTTCAGCCAGGATATTGTTTGTTGTTATTACAGACGACGAGTACATTTCAATTACAGATGAGTATTGCAATTAATAGACTACTAACTTACTTCGTACGGAGTACTTGAACATACGAGTACTAGCATTAGCGTACGAGTAGGGCATGCATATCGACAGACCAGACGAGCGGCGTGTTTGAAGAGACTGCAAGTCTGCACGTACCTGTACAGGTACAGAGTGGTTTGTGGTGAGTGGCACTGATGAGTGGCACTGAGTGGTGGTGACTCGTGAGTGGTGAGTGAGTGAGTGGAGGGCAGGGCAGGGCATTTCTCGGGGCTAATACGGCAACTGAGCAAGGCAGCGAGGGCCGAGCGAGCACTGGGCAGTAGTACTCCGTAGGCCAAGTAATGCGTAGCGCACTCCGTACAGGTAGGTAGAGTGAGTGTGAGTGTGAGTGTGTGAGCCAGAAACCCAGATGAGCGGGAGTACGGACTAGAGTACGGAGTAATGCACCGCGACGGAGTAGCTAGTCCGTAGGATCCAATACATTCGTACGCAGTTGTACGGAGTACTTTGTACGGCGTACTCGTAAGATGCCAAGTACGGTACTGTGAGTGAGTACGAGTGAAAACCCCGTCCGTCATGTGTGGTGGACACTGGACACACTGGTGACTGGCCTGCCTGGCTGCGCCCTGGCAAACGGTCTGGGCTGTTCCAGCGCGATGAGTCTACAAAGTACAGCCTACGGAGTACAGGCAATGAATGGTCATGCCCACGGAGTACTCGTAGGTTCAAATGTTCGATCCCGGTCAGTTTGTACGGGTACGGCTTCCACAGTGACGTGCGGTGCATGTGGTCTGTACCTGTACCTGTGCCAATACGGGGTCGACCTGTACCATGGCCAGAGTCACAGTGGGTGGCCAGGTGGCCTGGATGGCAATACAGCGTACCAGTACAGCGGCCATCCACCTGTACGAATATGCACCCCCCCACCACCACCACCGCTACGAGTACCACCATGGACCTCACGCTCCCCCCCAGTGGCACTGGCACCCACTGACCACCACTGCCCACCACCACCAAAATTCAATCCATGACAACAACACCCGCGCGCCCCCTTCCCTTTCCACCCCCGTGTTCAGTCCCCATCCACTCACTGCCCACCGCCTGACCCAGTCAAAGTCCAGTCAACAGTCAACAAGGCCCAAGCCCAAGCAAGCCCATCGAGAGAGGGTACGCTGCACATGTACCTGTCTGTGTACTCCGTACCTTGAGAGAGCAACTCACTCACTCACTCACCCGTAATATTCATACAGCATCCAATGTACTCCGTACCCCCGTGCAAAAAGTCAGTCCACTCACTCACTGCCCCCGGTGCCCACTTGCCCCCCGGGTGCCCACCCAAAACCAGAAGCCTGGCCACTCAAACTGCCTGGGACTGTGTGTCTGTGGTCCTGTCCCTGTCAACTTGTCCCCCCTTTGCCATTTGCCCATTGGATTTTTACTTTGTACGGAGTATACTCGTACCGTCGCATGTACTTTGTACTGTACAGCGTATTGGGTACAGTGTGAGTGTGAGTGTGAGTGAGTGTGAGAGAGTGTGCGTGTGCTCTGCCTGTCCTGTCTGTCCTGTCCGCCCGCCCATCCGCGGCCTGCACCGCACCGCACTTGCCTTGCCTGCCTGCCTGCCTTGCTCCTGCCTTGCACCTGCTGCAGACAGACCCCGTTCCCACGCAGACACACGCTAACGCCCGAGGAGAGCCCTCATCATCTCTCACCTCGTTGCATCCTTTTTCTCTCTCTCTTTGGCCTCCTCTTCTCCTCCACCCCCATCCTCTCTCTCTCCTCCGACCTCCCCCCCTCTCTTCCTCTCCCCTTCTCCTCTCAACCACTCGCCAAAAAGGAAGAAGACGAAAGAAGGAGAAGAAAAGAAGAATCACAACCCTCGAATCCGTCCATTTCTCCCCTTGACAACTACTAGAGTCGCTTTGCACTCTATCGGATTCGGGTTCCTTCTTCCTCTCTCTCTCTCTCTCCCTCTCGCGTGTGGCCCACCCGAGAGACATCACAACAACAGTCCACCACCACCTCGCCACTCTCTGACCACTCTCGGATGCAATAACGTCCAAGGATCAAGAAAAGCCTCTTCTTCTTCTTTCCTTTTGCATCTGACCGTATAGAGTGGCTGTTCTCTCTCTCTTCCTCTCTTCCCTTCTTTCCTTTGGTTGGTAAGTTTAAGCCCTCTTCTGTCGCCTGACGGTTAATATCGACTTTTGGCCTCGACGACACGACACACATACACACACAGACTTAGCCGTCAGCCGACTCTGCGTCACCGAATCAACCTTTCTAACCTTACGCCAGATCCTCTGCCCTCCTTATTTCTTTTTTTTTCCAATCCCGCGTCCCGAATTTTCAACCTCCCCCGCCAGTTGACCTGCGAGACAAATTGTTTTCCAGTCACGACGGGCACGACTTCTTCTCTTCCACCCTCCTACGTTACGACGCGCACTCGTGCATTACTACGATCAACCTGTCCATTTGAGACACCAGCGACGACTCCCTACTACGACGAGCCATTCGATATAATCGGGTATTGTTAAATGGCTGGCCTCGTTGACTAAAGGTCGACTGGTATACTCGTCCCGGCTGCTCTCAGCTCCGACATCTTCGACCCTCTCTCTCTCCACCTTCGCAAACCAACCGACGTCGTCGTCTCCAGGTCACCTTTTCAGACCTTCCGGACCCGACACGTCAACCTGTGATCCGATCAAGTCCTTGCAAAGAGGTCTTGCTCGGTCACCCCCCTCCAACCGCCCATCATGCCCGGAGGCGTCTGTGCCGTCCTCGACTATGAGGTCGAGGCTATGGCCGACTACGTTGCCGAGATGGCCACCCGCGTCATCACCCCTGATGCCCCCATCACTTCGGCCTTCCGCAAGTTCGTCAGCCAGATCCTCACCTCGACGAGGCTCCCCAGCACCACCATCCTGCTCGGCATGAACTACCTCGCCAAGCGCGTCAATGCCATGAAGAGCCAGGGCCCCTACAAGGCCACCGAGGGCCAGGTCTGGCGCTACCTTACCGTCTCCCTGCTCCTCGGCTCCAAGTTCCTCGACGACAACACCTTCCAGAACCGCTCCTGGTCAGAGGTCAGCGGCATCCCCGTCTCTGAGCTTAACTCGCTCGAGTTCGACTGGCTCCAGTCCATGAACTGGCGCCTGTACGTCAACCTCGACAAGAGCAAGGACTACCAGGCTTGGCTCGACAACTGGCGCGAGTGGCAGATCCTCAAGAAGCGCCAGGCTCATGCCCAGGCTGGCCGCGACCGCCTCTCGTCCGTCATGCCCGCCATCAACACGGACCTCGCTCGCTACAGCAGCAGCCGCCGCTCCCCTCACTCGCGCTACATCCAGGACCAGATTGCCGAGTACGAGCGCTACCAGTCGCTCAAGTCGCAGGCCCAGCCTCAGCACGTCCGTGGCCACAGCCACAGCCGCAGCCACGGCCACCACCACGCTCAGCAGCAGGCCCAGCCCGTCTTCCACCCCCACGACGTCTCGGCCTGGGCCCACAACCCCTGGGGCGCCCCCCTCACCCCGCCCGACTCGGGCTACGGCACCCCGGACGGCTACGGCATGTCGGCCGCATCTAGGAACGACAGGTACAATGACTGGTTCTCCCAGGCCACTGCTCGTTACACCAACGGCTCCCGTTACTCGCACGCGCCCGCCCCGAACCCCTTTTACCAGGGCCGTTCGCACCACTACGCTCACGGCTACGGCTACGGCCACGGCCACCAGCATGTGTGGGAGCATGGTGTGGCCGAGTGCAGCTGCCCTAGCTGTGTCGGTCCCATGAAGCAGGCGCCCTACTTTGCCACCCACACCTATGGCCAGCCAGTCATGGGTTGATGACTTCTCTTCTTTCTTGACACGTTTCACCTTGGACCACGCTGTCCCTAGGGATCACAGCGTCATCCCTCTTCTACTTTTCAGCACTTGACACTTGGCAACCAAAAGTTTTCTTAATTGTTTTTTTACGAGACTGTTCTTGGAACACGGATACACAAAAGACGGATTTCGAGTTTGACGGATGCGAATATTTCACCTACACCACCTAGGTTTCGACTTCTTTTTTCTTCTTGTTTTTCCCTCGGACTCTTTTTTTATCATCTTCTTTCGAAGCCCGGGACCACGACACGCATTTCAGATACCCCAAAATTGGCACGGAGCCAACACGGCATGAAGGAGTTGTCAACAGCGGATGGTTTAGAGAAACCAGCCGCAGGCGGGCTATCCCCTCGAAGAACGAGGAGAGCCTGCAAGCTCGCATGCACTATAACGAATTCGCGTCCCACGGCTTGCTTTTTTTTTTTCGTTGAGAGTTTTGAGGAAGGCGTTTTTCTTTACTTCCCTAACAGTTCTTTTGTTTGCGTTGCACGTTGGGTACATGTCCCTACCTATGTGGACCGCCGGTATATGCACATGGGTCTCACGGCGTTTTGTCTTTTTGTCTCGTTGCGTTGGTCTCTGTTCCTTTGTCGGCTCTTTTCCTGCCTTGCATCAGTTTTTTTTTTCACATCACGATCTTCCATGCCCTTGTTTTCTTCCCGGCCTGTCCATGGTCCGATAGACTTTTTCTTCTTCTTCTGATCCTTTCTTCTTACACTTACATGTTTGGTTCAATTTTCTTGTCACAAGGTGTCGGCAGCATTGTTTTTCTTCTTCCTGTTTCGGAACACTGTCTCACTTATTCAGATGGTTCTTTCTTCTCATGGGATGCTCATTGCCAGCATCCCCCACCTTGTTGTTTTCTTGCGTCGGGTATTTGACCGATTCCCTACCGCTTTTTTCTTGTTCTCTTGCCGGGTTAACAAACACACAAACAAAAAAACAACCCCCCCCTTACCTACTATTTCCAAGTTTACCGGGGCTACTACCTTTGCCAGAAAAACAAAAAAACATCACATCATCACACTTCTGCATTCTATACATGTCTACCCGCCTCTTTCGCGGAAGACGACCCAATAAGATTAAGACTCTTGACGATCATCTGTGCCGGTACCCTGCCACCTCTCCTCCACCTTCAACCATCAACTGTGCGTCTCTCGACTTGTGCCTTTTACGAAGTATACGATCCGCGTCTCGAACCGTGCAGTTGCCACGACCCGCCGTCCGTCCGACTGGTGTCGTTCTCGTTTTCGTTTTCGTTTGCGTCGATCGAATGCCTCCGGTGGCCCTGCCGGGGGCTGACCTCGCTGCGTTCACAGGTTGTCTAATGAACCCCAAAAGCTCTTCACTCTTCTCTCTTCTTTTTTTTCGCTCTACGTTTTCTACGTCTACGGTTTGCATCATTGGAGTTTTTGGTCTCGGGGGTTTGCGAATCATTGCCGGCGTCACTACTACTACAGGTACTACCACTACTACTACTAGCATCATCCTACATTCTCCTGCTCGCGACGGAGTAGAGGGACAAAGGAAATATACCCATTGCATACTATACCAAGTACACACGTGCACGTACACGTGCGGGACACGTTTGACTTGTAGAACTGAATGTATTGACTAAGTGCGAGCACTAACTACACACCGAATACGAGCGCAGCGAGGTCAGCCCCCGGCAGGGCCGCCGGAGGCATAATTCAAGAGGTTAGATCTTCAAATGATTGCATTGACTCCTACTAACTACTAGTACTGCACTGAGTTTTCAAACGCCCATCACAGACTCAAGCGTCTCGACATCTCCCACCATGATGGTGTACACGGTCTTGATGTAGCCCCTGACGACAGGACGCAGCTGAGGCGCGATCCAGCGGTAGGCATCATAGATGGTGGTGAGAGCCATGAAGGCCAGATGGCCGGGCATCCCCCACCTTGCGATCTCGAAGCGGGGAGGCGTGTTGATGCACTGCGTGGCCTCGGGGTGCGCTCGGAGACAGTATCCCGCGTCCTCGAGGGCCCTGACGCTCGCCTTGACGGCCTCGGCGGGCTGCAGTTTCGCGATGAGGAGATGCTGGCCCAGCACGATGGATGCGTCCGCGAGGGCGAGGCGGACGGGCGGCAGCGGCTTCCTGCTGGTACCCGACGACGATGACGACGACGACGACACCATGGTGCCGCGCGCAGGGTACGTGCTCTCGAGGTTGGCGACGGCTCTGCGGACGAGGGCGGTGGGACCGTGTGGCTCGGCGACGACGTCCTTGAGCTCCTCGAATGCGGCCTTGCGCAGGCGGATGATGTCGGGCGTGTTGGTCCGGAGGTAGGCGCACAGGCTGCACGCGCAGGTAAAGCCCCAGGTGCGCAGCCCCTTCTGCATGTCGGCATATGACTCCAGCGGCTCGGGGACCCTGTATGGGAAGAGGAGCTCTGCGCCGGCGGGCAGGTCTCGGGCCGCACGGACAATGAGGGCGTCCCCGATGAAGGAGCGCGAGCAGTTGCCGATGCAGGCGTGGTTGATGCGCGAGGCGAGCAGCCAGATGCCTGCCCCGCTGAATGCCTCGGCGCCCTTTGGTGTGTCTGGGTGGTCCATCTCCCATTTGATGGTGTCGACGCTGCTGCGCGGGGCGCCAAACACGTTGAGAGAGATGATGCGCTCTACTAGGAATCTGACCCAAAGGGTGTTAGGACCTATATCGTCTGAGTTCAAGACATATGTATGGTACTCACGAGTCGACTACTGGACGGCCATCGGCCTCAGCCACCTCGGGATCGGGGTTGGGGGTGTACCTCCCACTATACAGATCCTTGAACGCAGACGCCGTCTCCGGGTTGTGATACAGCTTCTGGACCACCTGCGGCAGGAGGAGTGTGACGCCCCCCGCGGACGCCCTCTTGGTGGTCAGATTCATTAGTATTCTCTGCGATCCGAACTCGTCCGAGTCGACGAAGGAGTACGCGAACGCCTTCTCGCAGAGCAGCAGCTCGCCCGCCCGCACGGCCCGTGTAGTGAACAGCCCGCGGCTCCGGCCGCGGCCCCACCCGGGGGACAAGGATGACTGGCCCACCACGACGGGCATCGAGTACGTCGCGAAGTCGACTAGCGGAGGTGTCTTGGCGGCGGCTTGGCGGCGCATGGCGCCGAAATCGTACTCTCCCGTCTTCTGCTCGCGCAACCTGGCTTCCACGCGGGCGAGCTCCGGCCCTGCGGCGGTGTTGGCGGGGTACGCGGCCCGCAGGGCGTCGAGCTTGTCGCGGCACCGGGAAAAGTCGCCCAGCGAGTAGAGTGCGCGTGCCTCGCGGAAGAGCTGCTTGTCTGAGGGGGCACCGCGGCCGGCGTCGGCCACGGCGTCCTCGAAGCTGCCGAGGCGGAGGTTGGACAGCGACCGGTTCAGGTAGGCTAGCTGCTCCTCTGCGGATGTGGAGGCGGCTTTGATGGCTGATGAGTACCTGCGTATGGGTCAGTCAAAGCACGATGGTATGATACTTCGGCACATACAATCTTCTGGCAGCGGCCCAGTCCCCCTTGGTGACGGCGTCATTGCCCAGCGCACGAAGCTCTGCACTCCCGGCATCACCACCACCACTACCAGCCATCATGGACACAGCCAGAGCTGGAAGCTCCTGCTTCCTCCACGCCTGGGGCACGCGCTCGTCATGTACATCCAGCCAGACCACGTCGCTGACATGGTGCGTGGTGAGCGAGTAGCTTCCCAAAGTGGTGGACTTGAGGAAGGGCTCCTTGAGGACGAGCGCGCCTCCGTAGCGGACGATTTCGTTGGCGGGCACGACCCTTTCCTCGGGTTGGTTGTACAACTGCAGCAGCACGCAGGTGCCCTGCTCATCCTGGACTATGGCTGTGATGGCGACGACGCGGTCCGCCGGGGTGACGACGCGGACCACGACGTAGCGCCCGCGGTGATGCGTCTCGAGGGCCATCTCGTTGATGGCCATGGGGCGTAGTGCGGCGAGCGGCGCGGCACATGGCCCGTACGGCTCGGGCACCTGCGTCGTCAGGATGGTGCTTGTGGTGCGGCCGCCGCTGGGGGTCGTTGTGGGCGTCTTTCGCCCGTCGTTGGCCATTTTGTTGACCAGGAAGGTCTGGATCACCTGCCACGGCGGGGGGCGCGAGCGGACCTTCTGGCCCTTTTGCCGCTTGGCCTGCTCGTTGGCCGCGATGGCATGCCGTAGCATCGCGGCATATTGGTCCACGTGGGACACGTCGGCGATGTCCATGGCGGGTACTGCTAAGAAAGAAAGGAGGAGATGCGAAAGTATCGTGCTGATCTAAAGTGAGGAGAGGGTGAGGATGGAGGTTTCTTTCATACGCTGTCAGGTCTGGCCGGCTATTATTGTCCAGGTTGCGTGAATGCGGCCGGCAAACATGGGCCAACAAGAAACTGCAGCAGCAGTCTGCAGGTGAGCTTGTTGGTACATAGTGAATGACGCCACGGTGGGCAATGTTTGCTTGCTTGAGCCGGGAGACGTCAGTTGGTGGTGACTGACCATATCCAGGACGGTTCATGGCTCATCCCCGGACTCAGTATAGAAAGTATGTAGTCATTGGCACCTCGAAATTCCTACTCGCTATCGGCCTCCTCTCCATGGGCATGTGCTATCTCGTTGTTGTTCTCCTCGCCATGGGAAGAGCCTGTATCACCGAAACGAGATATCTCGTCATCTTCATAGCATATCTCGTCGTGATAGGATCTCTCACTATCCGTCTCCTCGCTCTTTGTCTCCTCTCTATAGGCATGGGATATCTCGCTATCGCTATTAGATATCTCGTTACCGTAATGGTATATCCTGGGTTCGTCATCGAGTATCTCGCTATCCGTCTCCTCGCTGTCGCCCATAGGGTCGAAAGGCATGGCATTATGCTCCATCAGAAACTGAGAAATTTCTTGATGCCCTTTCGCCATTGCCGCACCCAAGGTAGTCCCATAACGCCCCCCCTTTATATTGACATCAGCACCGTGGCCGACGAGAAGCTGGACGATGTCGTAATGTCCACCGCACACTGCTGCCCGAAGGGCTGTATGACGGCCCCATCCTAGTGAGTTGACTTTGGCACCATTCTCGACCAACACCTTAGCGATTCCATAGTCGCCTTTCTCGGCTGCGATACGCAAAGGACTTCTGCTGTAATTGTGAGCGCGGTTAACATCCGCGCCATGGATGACAAGAAGCTGGACGATGTCGTAAAAGTCTTGGTACACTGCCGTCTGAAGAGCTGTCTGATAGCCGTTATACCCCCATCCGGGTGAGTTGACATTGGCACCATTCTCGACCAACACCTTAGCGATTCCATAGTCGCCTTTCTCGGCTGCGATACGCAAAGGACTTCTGCTGTAATTGTGAGCGCGGTTAACATCCGCGCCATGGATGACAAGAAGCTGGGCGACATTGTAAAAGCCTCTATACACTGCCGTCTGAAGAGCTGTCTGATAGCCGTTATACCTCCATCCGGGTGAGTTGACATTGGCACCATTCTCGACCAACATCTCGGCGATCTCATATTTGCCTTCGTCGGCTGCGATAAATAGAGGACTTCTGCTGTGACTGTGAGCGCGGTTAACATCCGCGCCATGGATGACAAGAAGCTGGGCGACATTGTAAAAGCCTTTATACACTGCCGTCTGAAGAGCTGTCTGATAGCCGTCATACCCCCCTCCGAGCGAGTTGACATTGGCACCATTCTCGACCAAGGCCTTGACGACTTCACAGTGGCCCTTCTCGGCTGCTATATGCAGAGCACTTTTGTTGTCCTTGTGAATGAGGTTGACATCCGCGCCGTGCGTGATGAGAAGCCGGACAGTTTTGGCGTCACCACGAAATGCAGCCAAAAATATGGAGCTCCGTCCAAGATATCCGCCGTTGATGTTGGGGTTGGCGCCGCGTTCAAGGAGAAAAGACACGAGCTGCTCGCTCACTTCGGTATCAAAAGAGCCCACTGCGGCTTGTAAAGGTGTCCCTTGTTCCGAGGTCTTCGCATTTATGTTGGCGCCTTTGTCAACAAGGAGCCGTTCCGATACCATTTCGCCCCAGCCTGCAGCTATCGTCAGAGCTAGAAGGCTGCCAGCCGCCTCCGAGGTGCCTATGTCGGCACCGTTGTTCAGGAGAAGTTGGACGATTTCCTTATGACCTTTGGATGCCGCATCCTGTAGAATGTTCCTTTGGTTAGGTGGTGGATTGACACAAGCCCCGTGGTCAATGAGCAGTTGTGCAATATCGACCTGTTCACCTTCTGCAGCCATGTGTAGAGCTGTAACACCGTGCTTGTTTGCGATATGGACGTCGGCGCCGAGATCGAGGAGAAATTGGATCATTTTGACGTCGCCGGACTCTACTGCCACGTGCAAAGGAGTTCCCCCATCTTCAGTTGGAATCGTCACGTCTATGCCATCCCTCTCGATAATTGTCGGGAGGACGTTATGCAGGCCCAAACGATATGCGCAAAGGATCGGCGTGGTATCGTACCGCGACCAACTATCATGTACCAGGCTGTCCAATATGCCAGTTTCGTCGTAAATAAGTTTCAGGATTTGATGTTCCACCGCTGAGTTCTTGTTTCCCGCCTGGAAATGATCCGGCCAAAAGTCGGTAGCATAGCCTCGAAGCCCAATTTTGAGGGATGGGGCGAGGACAATTGCCAAGCAGGTCTGCGCCATTCGCGAGTTGGCCTCTTTCTGGCAGATGCTAAACCGGGCTGCCTTTGGAGAGTTTCTAATCCGGTCTGATTCAAGGTACTCGGCAACGGAGAAGTGTGCAATCCGCACCGTTGGTGGTTGTTGGCGGCGGAGCATGTAAATGATGGGGTCGTCAACCTTGTTGTCGTTGTTGACCTCGTTGTAGTCTAGCTCAATAAACCCTGGGCATGTCTTGCGAACCGAGTCGAAGTCTTCCATTTTGGCATTTGGGTTGTATTCCGGAGAGTCACCCAGCTTGACAGCCATGGCATCAGTGAGCTCGTCAACCGTCAACGGCCGCCACGCACAGCACAGAACCATCAATGCCTGTTCGGTGTAGTTCTGTAAATATACAGGGATATCGCTGAGCATTCTGTCGTACGTCTCGTCTAGTGACTCGGGTAGCGATTTGAGACACAGATCAAGGGCCTGGGGGCTCCGTGGGCAGTCTATGAGATATTTGAGCTGGCAGTCGACCCAGCGGAATCTGTCCAGCACGCGCATTTCTGATGTCAGCCACTTTATCTGTAGGCCGGGTTGATAACGGCTGGGGTTGAACGTACACGCCTTTGGCGCGGCTGGTCAGCGCTTCCTTGATCTTTTCGTGCTCCTTGGCCCAGTTTTTCTTGAGAGTCTTGTTTTGCTCGAGGCATTTTGCGACGTATAGTGAAATGTCTTTGTCGTGAGACCCATTCTCTACACGGATTTTGGTCATGATCTCTTGCTCGCTATCGAGGTGTTCGTGAATGTCCGGTAGATCGCGATTTGCAATGAATAAGTGCAGACGTGGCTCGGCCCATTCAAGCATCTCAACGATCGTCTCCAGGAGCTCCTCTCGATGCTTGCTCTTAGGGCTCTCATCCAGGGCGTCAAGGAAGACGTAGGCATCGTCAAACTCCCCTACAATGTCGCGCAGCGTCCGCAAGAGCTCGTGGTTTGGCGGCCTGGAGTGTTGGTACCTGTCATGCAGCAAGGATAGATGCTTATCGTCGCTACCCAGCTGGCCAGATAGCTGTAGAATCAGGGCGCGCAGTGCTGCAGATGTATCCTGTTTACCGAGATCGTTGAATGTGAAGTAGAAGAAGGCAACGGCGGTAGTCTTCTTGGCGTGCTCAAACATGTGGTTGATGGCCATGGAGCACAAGACAGATTTGCCACTGCCTGCGAAACCAAGCAGCTGGAGGGCCGAGGCGGGGGTCTTGACCCAGTGGTCAAACTCATCACTGGCGAGTAACCATTGCCCCGTGTCATACTTCTTCGCCTTGAAGACGTTGTTGAAGTTGACAGTGGCGTCCGGGGCACAGAGCCAGTCCGTGATCTCGCGCGAGACCTGGATGCCCCTGATGATGTCGAGCAGGTCCCTCGTGTCCCTGACCTTGCTGTGGATACTGTTCATATCCTTCTGGTTTATCGTGTTTTGGGCCAGTAGAAGGGCCTCGATGACGTCGTCAGCCGTTTCATCAATCTTCTGCAGCGTGCCCTTGCGAAATGGGTATTCGACGTGTTTGCGGACCTCGCGCATACGGCCTGCGATGCCGTGGGCTGGCTTTTTCTGGAACTTTTCGAGCTCTCTCCCGAGGTCCTCAAACTCGTCCCTGCACTGACTGAAGCAATCACTTATAATCTCCATATCGCCATCGTCGACATGTAGTAATGCCTCTCGCTGCTCCAGGACAGACTTCAGCACCTTCAGGATGCCAATGAGGCGGTGGAACCTTTTGAGCCTCACGGCAACATCCTCATCCCGGTCACGGAAGGCCGAGTAGTAGTCGTACAGGCCCCCAAAGACAGTGAGGCCCAGAGAGACGATGCCAGCGGCGCTTGCGGCCACGGAGAATGGGTCTGACATTGTTCAGATAGTCGGAGCATGTACATGCATTTGAAGTTGTTATGTTGTTAGGACTCAAGATGGAGGCGGATGATATGTTAGCAGTAAAAATGAAGGATATCGCAGGTATTTGGAAATATCGTCTACCCTCTCAGAGCGACCCTCGCAGAGCGACGCTGGCTCCCGAAGCTGGAGGGAAGAGTGAGGCGAGGGGGGCGGGGTCAGCCATATGCAACCTCAGCAAATAGCCCAACGTGCTCCCCCCTCTCATGTTATGCCTTGCGAGAAAACGGCGTCTATTCGACAATGCGCAGTCGTATATAGGCCAATGGTTGGTGGAATAGCAGAAAACAAGGACATCGGTGGCGCAGTAGTGGTTTGTCGTGGCATCACCCGAGGCGAGGGGACTGAAAAGCAGACGAAGAGGAAGAAGTTACAGAAGAAAAGGAAGCCGATCTAGAAGAAGCATACGGGAAAGAAGCATATGAAGAAGGAGCAGAGGCACGACGCCTTGCACTTTCCCTTTGGCACAGTCGCGTGCTAGGCGAGCCGTGATCGGAGACTGGACCTACGGTGCTGGGTCAGATGGCTTCCAAGCGCTGCCCTGCATCTTAGGAGCGGGAAGCCACCCCCGATTCCGATAGAGAGCATATTCCCGGACTCATCTGGAATCTGCACTGTTATTTGTGCTTGTCCTTGCGATGGTGTAAATGTAGACGTCAATTGCCAGTGGGTGTGGTACGCCTGTAGTATGGTTGTGAGCGGCAGATATTCGGCTATCAGCGGCCTCGCCTTGCCTCGTCTCTGCCGCCATTAGCACATCGCAGCCTTGCTTTATACGTCGCTCATACATCGCCGACGCAACTCGCATATAATACCACCTACAGGTGCACATCGACATCATGTCGAGATTCGTTTCAGGCGGGACAATTGGGGACGGCGACGCATCGTCAGCGCCGGCAGCAGCAGCATCAGCAAGCGCAGCCGAGTCCGCATCGGTGTCATCAGAAAGCAAGGCCGCCGCCGACGCCAAGGCCGCAGAATGGCACGCCGTGCAAGCCGAACTGGACGCCGAGAGGACGCGGCGCGAGGAGCAGAGGCGCAAGGCTGCCGAAGGGGGAGAAAAGTCTCTGTATGAGGTTCTGCAGGAGAATAAGGGTAGGCGCACACATGCACTCTCACACACTCACTCACACAGGCACACATACTCTCACTCATACGCTCACCAAACACGCACACACATATATCCCCTAGGTTTAAGTCTTTGCTAACCACCCTCATCGTAGCCGCCAAGCAAGCCGCCTTTGAGGAACAGTCCAAGGTGCGCAACCAGTTCCGCGCCCTGGACGACGACGAGGTCGAGTTCCTGCACGAGGTGCGCCAGAAGAAGATGGAGGAGGAGATGCGGGCGCGGCGGGAGACAGAGGAGGGCCTTCGGGCGTTCAAGAAGCAGCAGCAGCAGGAGCAGCGGGAGGCCGAGGAGGAGAAGAACGCAACGGAGGAGTGGGGTGTTGGTGGGGGCAGGAAGAGGAGGAGGGTTGGCAATCCGCATGCGGGGGGGATCAAGGGGTTGAAGAGGAGGGAGACGACAAGCGATTCGAAGGATGAGGAGAAGTCGGAAAAGGCAGAAAAGGCCGAGACACCAAAAAAAGAGGAAGAGAACAAGACACAGAAAAAGGAGGACGAAAAGAAAGAAGAGAAGAAGCCCAGTCTGTTAGTCGACTACGGGTCAGACAGCGACAGCGATTAATATGTACAACAGCAAAAGCCAACTTAAACTCATATCTGTATGTATATATGTATGCATTGATCCAACCTCTATAACTGAACTAGTAGTATTACACTCTTTACACCCTAAACATAATCGTACACATCCTACCCTCAAATGTACATGGACGTGGAAACACACATCTACTCATCATCGATATTCCCCACATTGGGACCACGGGGCTTCTCGGTCATCGCCTCAGCCCCCCACTCCCACATGCCCCTGAAGAAGCCCTTGATCTTGCCCTCGACCTCCCTCTCGGGCACCTCGATGGCCGCGGCCCGCGCCTCGACCTCGGCGGGCAGCTCGAAGCGGCGCATGCGGTCGCCGACGCGCGGGTCCACGACCATGGGGCTGATCCAGATCCTCTCCTTGGGCTTGAGCCCGCTGGCCACGCGCTCGGCGTCGGCCTTCTTGGCATCCTCGTCCTCGTCCACCTTCCACACGCTCTTGGGCCAGTCCTTTTCCTCGTGCTCGAGCACCTTTTGCTGCTCCGGCACCTGCGCAACCGTGGTGCCCTCAGTCGCACCCTCGACCGGGCGGTACTCCCTCGCGGCGGCGTAGCACACGCTCGCCACCTCGCGGCCAATATCGTCGGCCAGCTTGCGACGGTTGAGGAACCAGCGCAGGCGGACGAGGGTGTGGCTGAAGCCCAGGCGGTGGGGGAGCGGGATGGTCGCCGAGGGGGCGAGTTCGGCGGGGATGGTGGACGGGAGGGAGGCGGCGGCGTACTCGTCTGTGGTGTTGTACGGTTGGGGTTGGGGAGGGCGGTCGTTCTTGGGCTTCTCCTCGGGCTTCTCCTCCTTCTTTTCCTCCTCTGTCTTGTTGCTGGCGTCCTCGGGCTTGGTGGCGTCCTTGGGAGCTTCAGAAGGAGAAGCAGCAGCAGCAGCAGCAGCACCGTCCTTGGGTGCCTCAATCTTGGGAGTCTCAGAAGCGGCAGGGACTACGACCGAGGGATCATCCAACGGCCCCAGCCATCCCTCGTGCAGACCCCTGACGTACTCCTTCCAGGCGTGCCGCCCGATGACAACATCGCCCTTGACGCCCTCGTACTCAGGCAGGCCCATCTTCTTCCGCATGTCCGCGAGGTGCGACTCCTCCGTGGGGGCGACCTCCTCGCCGGGCCGCTCGTCGGCGCGCCTCGCCCTGCGGATCTTCTCGGCGACGGCGGCGCGCACGTCGCCCTGCTGGCGGCCCTGGACGAACTCCCAGTCCAGCCCGGACGCGGCCAGCACGGGCTTAACGTACTCGATGTAGTGGTCCTGGGCCGGGCGGATGCCGTCCCCGGGCGGGCTGGCCAGGTAGATGGTCAGCTTGCGGGGCAGCTGGTTGGGCGAGGTGATGATCTCGTCGGCCAGGGGCGCGACGACACGGCGCCACCTGGCCGTCGCGCGGTTCTTCTCGCGCTTGTCGTAGATGATGGCCCCGCTAAAGGTCAGGCACACGCCCCAGAAGATCATCCAGTTGCGCGACGGGAGCTTGCGAGGCAGGTTGGGGATGCCCATCATGCGGAGGGCTGGGTTCTGGGGCTTGGGCGGCGGCGCGGCAGCAGCAGCGGTGGCGGCAGGGCCACTGCCTGCACCGGTGGGCGCTGCATTGGCGGCGGCGGCGGCGGCGTCGGACATGATTTCTCGTCGTCGTCGTCGTCGTCGTCGTGGCTGGGATGGACGACGTCGGTGGTTTCGATGTTGGCTCCTGGGTGCTGGACAGTAAGCTGGCTCCAGCTCGAAATTATCACGCGCCGCTCGGCCAGGGGAGAGAAAAAACTTGGGAGCTAGCTGGGCGATAAGATAAGGATCCGCTCCGGGTACGGAGCTGATGGCAACGGTAACGACATATCACTGTACGAGTACTTGTACCTTGAAACTCGATCTACAAGTCTATAAACTCACGTGTATTCTTAGTTGAAGGTCTTGCAAATTCTTCCAGTATATCCCTACGTTCTTTTCATTGTCATCATACTGTTGGCTCTGGATCTGTGATATCGTTCTTCTGGCAGCGAGCTGCTTAGTCATTTCACTTTCAACGGCCGCTGCGTACATCGGACAAGTCTCTGGGCAAGCCCTGTCAACATGTGAGCAGAGAAACATGCAGTAGGCAGAACGGTGAGATGGACGGCCAACGGCTCAAGGAGTCAGGATCGGCAAGAGGTCATGGCGATTTGCGAGTCGAGGCGAGGCGAGGTGAGCACAACTGCGAGCATGAGTGGCTGCATGTGTCAGTCGCGCGTCGCAGGTTGATCTACCTGAGGCGCCACATACATTGGGCTTGACCAGATTTGGCATGTGCCAATGTTGGTGGTTAGCACTACTCCGTAGGCTCTACGGAGTAGTCAACAGCCTTCAATGCCAGCTTCAAACAAGTGTTTATATCGATCGTACAGAGAGACATGGGACCGATGACAGCCAACGGGCAGAGTCAACGGGCAGGGCCAACGGGGAGGGCCAAGGTGGTGCTGTCCTCGTGGAAAGTGATGGACATGAGTGTGTGTGGAGGGCGTCTCCTTTTTACCCCTGTCAGTGTCACCGTCTGGAGGGCAGATGGTCCTAGCACTCATGATGAAATGCTCTACGAGTAAAGTCACAAGTACAAGCACCGCTCTGATAGTCTACCTGTAATAATGAGTACTCGCATAACCTCTCATCCGAAATGATTCATTGAAGCCATCATCGATGGGAAGACCAAGTGACGGCCTCACTGAGCATCGATAATAGGGGATAGAGTTGAGGTTAGGGGACATCTCGAGGCGCCCCCCGCGGCACAGAAGACGGCACCGCTGTTAGTGCATCGCATCTAGTGCATTTTAGTGCCCACTGTACCTGTGACGAGGAATGAATTACAGGACGCTGCAGTGGACGCCTCGCGCCTTCGAGGTCCGGGCACGGGGGCCTTCCCCCCGCCTAGCCGCCCGTCTCTTTCCCCGGAGGCCCTTGTCGTGAATTCTGTGCTTCACGGGAGAAGCAGTACGCCGTGATACAGGTACGAGTACTCCGTACTTGTGTAAGTATATGCATGTACTGTGCCTCACGGGAGAGAATGCTGTGCTTCCATGACACACTGTGCCATGTTCTCGTACTCATGCTCATTCCTCATCCGGTTCTTTCCTCATGTCTGTCTGTCTGTTGGTCCAATGTTTGTTCTCAATGTTTAGTGTGGTGTCACGACAGCGCGGGCGGCGTGTCTGTCTGGCTCTAGTCTTTCACCTATTGACAATTGTCAATTGACCTAATACATGTCCATAAATGGAGTTGTAAATACACACACAGATGTACTCACTACTCCGTAAATACTGCAAAACGGTTGGTGGGGAAGCATAACGGGCCCCCCTCCACCGGCCTCGTCCTCCTGAACCAAGAGTCCCGTCCAGTGTCCAGTCCATTGATCCATTGAGGTCTCTTCTGTTGGCCCCTGTCTCCAGCAGCGTGCAGCGAGTACAGCGTATATCGACCTCTTGATCTGCTCCTCCTGCCTCCTCCTCCTCTTCCTTCTTTCCATGCTTCTTTCTGCCATGACGATTCATCTCTTGTAGTCTTTGTCGTGCATCATCCCGTCTCCTCTTTTTTTTCTGCCCTCTATTTTTTCCCTGACGGCCAGTATTGACAGTACCCCGTCCATCTGTGTCTCGGGTGTGGCATCTGCAGCTCGCCCCGCCCCCTCCTGGCAGTAACTCGCATCGAGTCGTCNCCCCCCCCCGTCCTTGACCGCCAGGCACGCCCACACACACACGCACGCACAACGTCTGTCTGTCATACATATCGACAAACGACGGCCTCTTTTTTTCACCTTCTGCCTGCCTCCGAGTTCACCAACCCCAAGAGACAGCAGCGACCATGGACCCCAACCGGCTGCAGCTCAACTTTGACAGCAGCCAGCAGAGGCTGCCTCTGCCCAACGACCGAGCCTATCCCACCACGCCCTCGACCTTCCCTCAGCCCGTCTTCCCCCCTCCCGGCGGTCAACAACAAGCTCAGCAGTCCAGCGGCGGCCTGCACCCCCAGCAGCAGCAGCAGTATGCCGCCGCCCAGCAGTCCCAGGGTGGCGGCTACTTCTCCCAGCCTGGCTACGCCTCCGCCGCGCCCCAGCAGTACTCGGCCCAGGACGCCGCCGCCTACCAGCAGCAGCCCCGGTCCAACACCCCCGGCAACGACCCCAACGGCGGCCTCGCCCAGCACTTCTCCCACCAGAACCTAGGCGGTGCCGCCGGCGCCGCGGGGGCCTCGTCTCGTGGCCCCGGTGGTGGCGCAGCCGCCCCGGGAGGCTACGCCCCGCGCAACCCCTCGCCCGGTCGCCGTCCCCGCACCGCCGGCGGCTCCCAAGGCGCTGCCGGCAGCTACTCTAGCACCAACACCCCGCCCCTGCCCTCCCAGGGCTCCGGCTACGTCTCCGAGTTCCAGCAGGCCCCCGAGAGGAACCCCGACCGGTACGGGTCCAACGCCAACAGCAACCAGAAGAAGGCCTCGCAGCTGGCCGCCGACTTCTTCAAGGACAGTGTCAAGAGGGCTCGTGAGAGGAACCAGAGGTAGGCCCGCCCATCCCAGCCCCAACGATCACTCTATCTGGGCTTTACGCCATGCAAAAGGACCATCATCATGGGTGGACATAGTATATGCTGACTCCCCCCCACAGGCAGAGCGAACTCGAACAGAAACTCCAGGATCCGTCCCAGTCATCCACCCGGCGAGAGCAGCTGTGGTCCAACGCCGGCCGCAAAGAGGCCCAGTACCTGCGCTTCCTGCGTACAAAGGACAAGCCCGAGAACTACAACACCGTCAAGATCATTGGTAAGGGTGCCTTTGGTGAGGTCAAGCTCGTCCAGAAGAAGGGTGACGGCAAGATCTTCGCCATGAAGTCCCTCATCAAGACGGAAATGTTCCGCAAGGACCAGCTCGCCCACGTCCGCTCTGAGCGTGACATTCTCGCCGAGTCCGACAGCCCCTGGGTCGTCAAGCTCTACACCACATTCCAGGACCCCTACTTCCTCTACATGCTCATGGAGTTCCTCCCCGGAGGTGATCTCATGACCATGCTCATCAAGTACGAAATCTTCTCAGAGGACATTACCCGCTTCTACATGGCCGAGATTGTCCTCGCCATCGATGCCGTCCACAAACTTGGCTTCATTCACCGGTACGTGCCCCCCAACCCTACTCTCTTACTACTGTTTTGGTTGTACCTCCGGCAGCCCTGCTGGGGGCTGTTCTCGCTGCGCTCGTGCATACTTGTAGGAGCATGCATGTTGCCCACTAGCAAGCGAAGCGAGGACAGCCCCCGGCAGGGGCCGCCGGAGGCATAAGAAAAAAAAGGCATAACTGACAATGTGTGGATGTACAGAGACATCAAACCAGACAATATCCTGCTCGACCGAGGCGGGCACGTCAAGCTAACCGATTTCGGTTTGTCGACGGGCTTCCACAAGCTGCACGACAACAACTACTACCAGCAGCTGCTGCAGGCGCGCAACACCAAGCCGCGTGACCGTTCGTCTGTCGCCATCGACCAGATTAACCTGACGGTCAGCAACCGCTCCCAGATCAACGACTGGCGCCGCTCCCGTCGCCTGATGGCCTACTCCACCGTCGGTACTCCGGACTACATCGCCCCCGAGATCTTCACGGGACAGGGTTACTCCTTCGACTGCGACTGGTGGTCCCTCGGAACTATCATGTTCGAGTGCCTTGTCGGCTGGCCCCCCTTCTGCGCAGAGGACAACCACGACACCTACCGCAAGATTGTCAACTGGCGACAGACCCTCTACTTCCCCGACGACATCACCCTTGGCGTCGAGGCTGAGAACCTCATCCGCAGGTACGTCCCCGTAACCCCTCTTACCTATTGTGTTATGCCTCCGGCGGCCCTGCCGGGGGCCCTTCTCGCTCCGCTCGTTTTTGGGCTACGTGTGTCCATGCTTGTGTGGGTACGCGCGAGCGAAGCGAGGAGGGCCACCCCGGCAAGGGCCGCCGGAGGCTTAGCCAACTGTGACGTAGTATAGTATGATGAGTACTGACAGTGTGTGTAGCATGGTGTGCAACACGGAGAACCGACTGGGTCGGGGTGGAGCCCACGAGATCAAGAGCCACAGCTTCTTCCGGGGCGTCGACTTTGACAGCCTGCGCCGGATCCGCGCGCCGTTCGAGCCGCGCCTGACGTCCAACATTGACACGACCTACTTCCCCACCGACGAGATTGACCAGACGGACAACGCGACGGTGCTCAAGGCGCAGGCCATCTCGCAGGGCAGGACGGGCCCGGTCGAGGAGACGCCCGAGATGAGCCTGCCGTTTATTGGTTACACGTTCAAGCGGTTTGACAATAACTTTCGATAGTCGCGTGCGTGCATGAGCGCGTAGACGGGGCAGGACAGGACAGACAGGATAGGAAGGATAATGAATACAAGAGGGAAGAGGGAAGAGGAGAGAATATAAAGGATGCATGCGTATACGCAGATATGATTGCACTTTTTACATGACGGGACATTACGTGAGTGAAGTACGAGCGAAGTGATGACTAGATGGGCACGAGCGAAGCGAGAAGGGCTCCTGGCAGGGCCGCCGGAGGCATACTGTAGAGTGAGTATTGGACATTGAAGTAAGCACGAGCGCAACGAGGAGGCCCCCTGGCAGGGCCGCCGGAGGCATACTGTAGAGTGAGCATTGGACGTTGCAGTAAGCACGAGCGCAGCGAGAAGGGCCCCCGGCAGGGCCGCCGGAGGCATAACACGTAGAGTGTGGATTGAGCAGAGTGGATGGAGTAAGAAGATGAGTAGATTAACGCCTGCTATCTTTGAGCTGTATTCCCACAAGTACGCCGATGGTATGTATGACAAGAGTAACAAAAAGAGTACAAGAACAAAAGAAGAAAAGGAGAGAGAAAGGGATGGTGCGTGAGCCGCGTAGTCTATGACTTGGGGGCGGCGATGCCCGGGGCGGCATTGTAGCGCTCCTCCCTCTCGGTCATGTACATGATCTGGATCCAGTACTCCTTTGCGTCGGGGTCCCAGAAGTCGAACTGGCGGTCCTCGCGCTTGTCGAGCTCGCGGGCGGGGATCTTGAAGCCGACGGTCTCGTAGGGCTCGGCGGCGACGAGGAGGTACTGGTAGTTGCGGTCGGGGTCCTCGACGCGCTGGGTGAAGGCGTTCATGACCTGCCAGCGGGGCGGGGGGGACGCGCCGGGGGTGTAGTCCGGGTACTGGAGCTGGAAGAGGAGACCCTGCTGGCGGGTGACGGGGTCGCGGATCTTGGTGATCTTGTAGCCGGGACGGCCGATCTTGATGGCGTTGCGGCGGGC
Source organism: Geosmithia putterillii (assembly GCA_900188575.1). Classification (NCBI taxonomy): domain Eukaryota; kingdom Fungi; phylum Ascomycota; class Sordariomycetes; order Hypocreales; family Bionectriaceae; genus Geosmithia; species Geosmithia putterillii. Next base: position 570,192 of record FYEU01000311.1, read on the forward strand.
CTGGCCGCCGCCCTCGAGCAGGCGCTGGGCGTTGGCGGCGGTGGCGGCGGCGGACGAGGCGGTGCGCTGCTCGCGGGCGGCGCGGCGCGCCAGGTTGGTCTGGTGCTTCTTGCCCTGCGTGTGGGCCAGGTACGAGCCATCGTTCTGGTGCACCGTCAGGCACAGCCGGCACTCGAACGAGCCGACGTGGTTCTTGAAGAAGTACGGGTCGCGATCCAGGTCGATGGTCTCGAGGGCGAGCTTGCGCAGGCGCTCGCGGCGGTCGGCGTTGCTGGCCGACTGGGAGGCCACGCCTCCGCCGCCGAATTTGGAGCCCGCGCGGTTCTGGTAGTCCATTTTGGGTGGGATGGACTTGTGAAGGGGTGGTTGATGAGGATTGGTGATGGGATGGGTTGACGATGGATGCGATGGGGGTTGAAAGACGAGGTTGGCGCGCGTCGGGTGATATTCGGGTAATTGGCGTGTACTGCAATACTGCCCAGCATGCGAGCGAAGCGAGAACAGCCCCCGGCAGGGCCGCCGGAGGCAAAATCAACAAGAATTAAGATAATCTATTACAGTTATTATAGATAAGTTCATTAATATGCTCTTTACATTGACCATTTGGAGGTTTGGAAGGCTTTTGACTATGTTGGTGGATGGGGAGGATTATGGCGTTAGTGTGCTTGGTGGTGGGACACGGAAAAGCCTAACTGCGGGAGGTGAGTGTGAATTTTCTGGTGGGGTTGCCGGGCGGTGAGACGGTATGACGGGCAGAATCGCCATGCCACTTGGATTTTTCCAAAATTTTGACCGCCACAAACCAGGACGATTTGTTCACCAAGTACAGTCTTTTTTTGATTCTCTGCATTGTCGTTTCAGCTGCAGAGTTTGCTCAAAATGGCGGGAACAATCAATAACCCCAAGAGTGAGTGACACATATACAGCCGATTTCTTTTTTCTACTCCAAAGACGAGCAAGAAAAGAGAAAAAGAGAAGAGAGAAAAGAAGAGTGACTGACAATAATCTACTGCAGAGCCCAAGTCCAAGCGGTCGACGACCCGCCTCCGCAACAAGATCCAGAAGGCGTCGGCAGCCAAGCAGAAGAAGGACCGCAAGCAGGCCAAGAAGAACCCGGAATGGCGCTCCAAGCTGAAGAAGGACCCGGGGATTCCCAACCTGTTCCCCTTCAAGGAGAAGCTCCTCGAGGAGATTGAGCAGAAGCGCCTGCGCAAGATCGAGGAGACCCAGAAGAAGAAGGAGATGGCCAAGGCGGCCAAGACGGGTGCGGCCACACCGGGAGCCTCGTCGACGGTCGAGGACGCCATGATTGACGCCGTGGACGGTGACGACGACGACGACTTGGATGGCATGGACGACATGGACGACGATGAGGACGTGGACGAGTCGAACCCCATGGCGGCGCTGATTGCCAGCGCGCGCGCGGCGGCCGAGGACTACGACAGGAAGCTGGGCGACGATAACGGCAGCATGTCGGACGGTTACTCGGAGGAGGAGGAGGACAGCGACGCAGGCGAGGGGTCGGCGGCGCCCGGGGCGTCGGCGCTGTCGCGCAAGACGTACGAGAAGGTGTTCCGGCAGGTGGTGGAGCAGGCGGACGTGGTTCTGTACGTGCTGGACGCGCGCGACCCGGAGGGCACGCGGTCGCGCGAGGTGGAGCGCAGCATCATGGCGGCGGCCGAGGGCGGCAAGCGGCTGATCCTGGTGGTCAACAAGGCGGACCTGGTGCCGCCCAAGGTGCTGCGCGACTGGCTGGCGTACCTGCGTCGGTACTTCCCGACGCTGCCGCTGCGCGCCTCGTCGGGCGCCTCCAACGCGCACACGTTCCACCACCACGGCGCCGGCGGCATGACCGTCCAGGCCACCTCGTCGGCGCTGCTGCGCGCGCTCAAGAGCTACGCCGCCGCCCGGCAGCTCAAGCGCGCCGTCTCCGTCGGCGTCATCGGCTACCCCAACGTCGGCAAGAGCTCCGTCATCAACGCGCTGCTCGCCCGCGTCAGCGGCAAGGCCCCCTCGTCCAACAAGGGCAAGGCCTGCCCCGCGGGCGCCGAGGCCGGCGTCACCACCAGCATCCGCGCCGTCAAGATCGACAGCAAGCTCACCCTGCTCGACTCGCCCGGTGTCGTCTTCCCCTCCGCCTCCGGAGGAGGCGCCGGCCAGGGCCAGAGCCTCGTCAACCTCAAGAACGCCACCGACGCCCACGCCCACCTCGTCCTCCTCAACGCCCTGCCCCCCAAGCAGATCGACGACCCCATCCCCGCCGTCAGCCTGCTCATCCGCCGCCTCTCCGCCTCCCCCGACCTGCTCGCCAAGCTCACCGACGTCTACGACATCCCCGCCCTCATGCCCAGCCGCGCCGACGGCGATCTCACCACCGACTTCCTCGTCCAGGTCGCCCGCAAGCGCGGCCGCCTCGGCAGGGGCGGCGTGCCCAACCTCGCTGGCGCCGCCATGACCGTCGTCACCGACTGGCGCGACGGCCGCATCCAGGGCTGGGTCCAGCCCCCTGTTCTGGCTGTCGCTGACGACTCTGCCAAGCCCGTCGCTGCTGGCACTTCTGCCGCCGTCGTCGACGAGAACGAGCCCGCCCCCGACCAGAAGAAGATCGTCACTGAGTGGGCTGCCGAGTTCAAGCTCGACGGTCTGTGGGGTGACAACGGTGCCGAGGCCGAGGCCGAGGGTGATGCCATGCAGGAGTAGATGTTACGGTAGTTGCTGAAGATCATGTCATTGCTTTTCCTGGTATATGTACGGCGTTTCTTGGTTGGCACTCAAAAAAGGGGGAACAGATAGCATAGAAGAAGACCAAAAACTTTGTATCTTGACCCTTTTCGTCGTTTTCATTCTCTTGATCTAAAATCTTTATACATTCGTGTCCCTTTACATTCATACGTAAACGACTAAAACCTTTGCCCCTGTATATTTCATACGTAAACAACCCTAAACTGAAGCCTTTTTACACGTGAAAAATGAACCCTTGCATATGAACCGAAGCCTGCATGTGCCTTAAGTACTAGTACTGACCAGCTCCATCTTGACGCCCCTCTTGCCCGTGTGCTCGTCCTTCTGATCCATGACCTTGACCTTAACTTTCTGGAACAGGTCGACCTGGATGGCCCTTGACCCGCTCGTAGTGAGTCGGTAGTTGTCTGAGTCGAAGGTGCTCTCGGGCTCCGGCTCCGCCAGGTCGCGTAGGCGGATGAGACCCTCGATGCCGAAGCGGGGCACGAGGACGACGAAGCCGTTAGAAAACACGCGGATGACGTAGGCCTCCTCCTCTGCGACCTTACCGCGGAGAGCCTGGCCGACGTAGTAGGCGATGCTGGCGCGACCGGCCATCTGGGCGTTGCGGTGGCGCACGTTGATGTTCTTGCAGACGGCCTCGAGGCGGCCGCGGGAGCGCAGCGAGGGGTGCACGGCGTCGTAGCCGATGGCGGCGGCCAGCTGGCGATGGGCGACGAGGTCGGCGTACCGACGGATCGGCGACGTGAAGTGCGTGTAGATGGGGGAGGCGAGTCCGTAGTGGCGGAACTCGGGGTACGCCTGGGTGCCGGAGCAGAAGTACTCGGCGCTCATCATGCAGCGCGTGGCCATGATGCGCACGAGCGTGTTGAAGAAGGGCTCAGCCGGGTCGGCGCAGGCGTCGAGGCTGTCGGCCAGGGCGCGCGATGAGTCGCTGCGCAGCTCCATACCCCTCCGCACGCGCAGCTGGTTGGCCAGCTCGTCAAAGTTGGTCTTGGGCGGTGCCGCGTGACGGCGCAGCATGGCCGTCTGAGGGAACGCATCGTAGATCTTGGCCGCCACGCTGACGTTGGCGAAGAGCATGAACTCCTCCACCAGCGAGTTGGTATCGAGCAGTTCCTTGGTCTTGACGTCGATGGGGTCCGACGACTCGGACGACTCAGTCTGCACCTTGACCTCGGGCGATGAGAGGGACAGCGCGCCAGCCTCCATGCGCTTGTCGCGCAGGCGCCGCGACAGCGCCAGAAGCGTGCGCATGCCCTCGGTCAGCGGGTCCTTCTGCGACGCGTCGTCGATGCGCAGCTGCGCCTGTTCGTAGCTGAAGGCCTCGCGGGACTTGATGACCGACTTGGTGAAGCGCACGCTCACCACGTCCGCGTTCGAGTCCACCTCCCAGATGGTCGAGAAGGCGTACCGCTCCACGTACGGCTTCAGCGAGCACAGGTCCGTACCCAGCAGCGGCGGCAGCATGTCGATGCGCTTGTCCACCAGGTACACCGTCGTGCCGCGGATGCTGGCCTCGGTGTCCATGGCGTTGCCGGGCTTGACAAAGTGCGACACGTCGGCAATGTGCACGCCCACCTCGAAGTTACCGTTGGGCAGCGGCCGCGCGTGCAGCGCATCGTCAATGTCCTGGCAACCGGGCGGGTCGATGCTGCAGATGAGCAGCTCGCGCAGGTCCTCGCGGCCTTGCCATCCCGGGTCCTCGGTGCTGGCCGGGACCGTCCACCCGTGGCCCTCGCGCGGCAGGCAATCGAGCACCGTCTTGGGGAAGGGCCGGTACTGCACGTCCCACTCGAGCAGGAGCGCCTCAGTCTCGGCCGCCTTGGTCTCAAGCTCGCCGAGCGACCGCACAAAGTGGCCGACCGGGTGGCGCGAGTCGCGCTCCCACCCGTCCATGGTCACCAGCAGCCGCTTGCCCAGCAGCTCGGCCGTCTGCCGCGTGCGCAGCCGGATCTTGGGGATCTTCTTGTCCATCGGGATCAGGAACACGCTGTCCTGCCGGCGGCCCTGCGTCGAGCCCTTGCTGGCCGACGACGGGTCGATGTGACCCACGTACTGTCGCCAGTTGCGCTTCACAACGCCCACCACGCGCGCCGTCGGCTCGCGCCGGCCCTCGGCCGTGCTCTTCTGCGTCCGTCGTGCCTCCTCCTGCAGCGCCTTGCGCTCCTTGTCCGACACCAGACCTTGCGAGTCGTCGGCGTCGTCGGCGTTCTCGTCCCGCGTCACCGCCTCCTCCTCCAGAATCTTGGTCGACGGCTCCTTCCACTGCTCTTGCGGCAGCACCTCTACCACCACGACGTCGCCATCCACCGACCGGTTGATGTTCTCGCGGCCCAGGATCAGCAGCGGCTTCGGGAATGCGGGTACCTTGATCGACCCCTCGAGGTAGTTGTACGGCGACACGTTGAAGATGCCCTGGTGCAGAAGCCCTGCCTTGACCCCCGTCATCATTCGCGATATGGTCCAGTGCTCCGGGTATAGCAGCGGGCCGGCCTTGCTGAAACCGCCGCCCGGTGCCTGCACCTCGGCCACCATGTCCAGCAGCCGGTCGCCGTCCTCGAGACTCTTCACGTAGTCCTCGAGGAACGACGCGTTGAGCCCCTCCTCGCGCGCCTTGCGCACATTCTCCCGGTCGTTGCTGAGCATGATAATGGCGGGGACATTCTTGTTGTTGGTGTTGCCGCTGGCCTTCTTGCCAGACTTGCTACTGCCGCTACCGCCCAGGTGCTGTCCGTACCAAGCGGCAGCCTGGCGGACAGCACGGTCATTGCGGTCGTTGACCGACTCGCCGGCCTCGCGGTTTACGTATGTCTCGCGGCGGAACTCGTTGAAGAAGACGTAGAAGCGCTTGTCCTCGCTCTTGGTGAGGCCCAGAAGGCGGTTGTAGAGAGGTAGCGAGCGGTTGCGCACCTCCTCGAGCACTGTCTGAAGGATGATGACGTCGTAAAAGGCCGAGCTCTGCTCAAACAGGTCCATGGCATTGAGCAGCGCGTTGGTGTCGGGCATCAGGTAGTGGCCCTGGGGGAAGTCTTTTGTGCCTGCAGGTTTGTCCGACAAGACAAACGGTTGGGCTGGGAATGGTCAGTCAGTATTGGGTACAGCAACGGGGTGGCATCTCTCCTCTCTCCAAGCCAGGGACCCTGATATCAAGATAGACTGGTTCAGAGGACGATGAGAGATGCTAGACGGTCAAACTCACCTTGGTTGGAAGCATTCCTAGGCGCATTCTCGAGGCAGGCCTTGCACAGCTTCGAAGAGCAGGGGATATCATCTCGGAGATAGACCTCCCTCACAATCTTCTGGACCTTGCCGCTGCGCGTAGACCGCACATAGACCTTGCTGGAGATGTTGGAGGCAAAGACGTTGCTGCCCTCTTGGCTCCTCTTGAGGCTCTTCATCTTGGGTAGAGAAGAAGTCTGTCTGTCTGTTTGCGCGGGGGGTGGGATATTCTATGTCCAGCCCTGGCAGATGCAGTTTTCTCATCGGCCTTTGCTAGCCTCCAGCAAAAAAAGGTGGTGATAATTCGGTCATCATACCCACTTGATTGCGTTATCGATAACAACGCCCAAACTTATCACATAAGCAATTATCAAATGTGCGAATAGTATTAGTGGTTTCTGCGTGCGAATAGCATTCCATTTGTAAGCAGGGTGTGTGGCTTGTGCCCGCCCCGGTAAGTACGCGTACTCGTACGCAGTATTACTCCGTACTCGAACAAACAAGCATCTTGCCTCCCATCTCTTATTCATTGTCCAGTGGCACGTGCCGAAGGGGGGTTCACGATGGTACAACCTGCTTTCCGTGGGGCCCGTTCCGGCCGACGACACAGGAATCCATATGTTCCCGATAGTCGTGGCCCAGGGCATGGTATGGACCATATCATGGTGTCGACGGAAGCCCAGAGTCTGACACATGCCATGGGACGGCAGATGGATTGCCCGGGACGACGCATGAGACAGCTTGTGATACCACTGGCACTGCGCCGTACGGTATTATACGGAGCACTGGCCGTACGGAGTACTACTCCGTAGGTCATGTCCAATGGTAAATGACATGTCACGGGGCCCTGCCCCTTTGTCTGCTAATACCTGTATGAAATGCAGGTATCGCTCGCTGGTGGCACTGCCTATTCCGGCCAGGTGCATATCGCTGCAAGGTGGAGGGGGCCCATGGACGGCATTGGTCGCATGCATTCAGACCCAAGGAGGTGCAGATGACCTGGGGGGGAATACTCGTACTATTGCGCTGCAATACGCCTATAGGTATTGTGACCGGGCCGTAAATGCGGGCAATTGAAAGCATACTGTACGCTATCGTAGCGATAGCTGTTAATACGACGCGCAAGCATCCGTCTATGTCATTACATGCAGATATATGGTCCCCGTGATGGATATATTCTTTCGACGATGTCTGCTGCCGATATATGCTTACTCCGTACCTGTACGCAAATTACCTGAAGTATAAGCATCGTGAAACGGCGTTGCATCCGGCTCAATGTATGTCACGTAACATTCCTCATTCACACATCTTACAAGCCATAACACTTTGCACAGCGTAAGTAAGAGTTGCAGTACGGATGTCCCGGACGTGCGGTTGAGAACTGGCGGATAAGGCGGGTGTGCGACACGGCGGGATACCTACTCTAGCACTCCGTACTCCCGCCAGGCATCACTCGTTCGCCAGCCAGCCAGAGACACGGTAATACGACGGATGAAAAGGTCCGCCGGTATACTATGCCATGGTTCATATCTAGCCCATCTGGAGGTGAAATGGCAAGGGAGAAATGTTGATGGCGGCAAGGCGGCAAGGCACTAATATTACTACCTATAGACTCGTAGCGATAACACGGTTGCACCGCCAGACGGGAAAAACGACGGACAGAAACGGACGGGAACGCGGCTGGCGGCCGGAGGAGGAGGGGGGGGGGGGGGGGCTCAGAGNGGGGGGGGGGCGAGCTCAGAGGAGGCTCGCGCCACGCCACGCTATGCCATGCCATGCCTACCAGATGCCAGGCTGCATCATGATGACGAGAGGTTCGTAGGCGGGACCCCACATGTTGCGCGCGCCTTGTCTCGATGCTACTTGTACTCACAACAGGCTCGTTGAAACACGAGCTACTAGTCGTGGGCGGTGCAGGCAGCTGTAAGTGAGGAGCGGCGTCGATGGAAGAAGGAGTAAGGATTGCGAACGAAGCTGTGAAGCTGGTGTGATTATTATACGCGTCTCCTTGCCTCGCGCTGCCCTCTTGAGTAAGGGCTGCGAACAAGCACGGAGCTGTAACGAGGATCTATAGTCCCGTATGGCTTAGTACCAGTAGTATCAGCCAGTATCCAGTGCATTCATTCAGCCAACCCCCGAGACAAGAACGTTTGGAAGCCCACCGGGGGCAATCGCAGTGGCGGTCTAAGCAGACAAGTGCCAACAGGTGTCCAGACAGGCTCTAATAGCATGCTCGCAACTCGGTAGACTAGTGATGCCTAGCAATGCCTAGTAATGCTACACTCGACGGAGCTTATTTCATGATTGGCCGGGAGTGCGTATGGTGAGACAGCAGCGAGGGAGCGTGACTGTAGGTGAATGTTAGCGTCGATGCGGGAGAGATGTGCGACGAGCACCAGAGACAGTTGCATGTTTTGGTTTCTGGTCTCTTGGGTTTGGCTTTGGCTTTGGCCCCCAAAGTCCGTCGGCCAACCGCCGGGGAGGCTGGCACGCGAATGCGAGTTGCATATCATGCCTGTCTGTACGGAGTACTGTAGTCTGAGTCTGTCTGCCCGCACTGAACGGCGATGATGGGAGGAGCCGGGCAATATGTCGCCACTGCCGTAGCATTATCAGTTGTCGGGCAGATGGAATGGAAGTGATAGCAATATGACCTCGTGGTTATTACCTGTATGGTGCACCCGTGCATTGTTCCAGGATGAACCCTCGAAAAAAACAGGGAATGGAAAATGCCATGGTTTGACGCATGTCATCGACAGAGTCGGATCCTCCCTCTGGCGATCACAAACCCCCATGCCAGTGATCCCATGGCCATCTCTAGCTCCGGAGCCCGCCCACATGGACATGAGTGGTGGACACTGGACAGGCCGAGGGGAGAGGGACGGCAGACGCACTAGAACAGAGAGATCCACTGCAGCCGCGCTGGACTAAGAAATATGGGGAGGACCAACACCAGCACCAGCACCAGCGCCGTCTCGCGAGCTAAATGGTGAGCTTGCGGGCGGACCAGCAATACTTTGTACAGTTGGCGTGATACTGTACGGTATAGACTATCTGTGCAGATAGAGTGCTCGTGCTCGTAAAGGAACTGGGCAGTTAGTTGGATGAGTGATCAGATCTGAGTGTTTGCCGACGCCCGTGGCCAGGGCGACTGTGGCCAAGGAAGGGAAGGGATGGGGGATGGAGATGGTGCAACTGGCAGCCTGGCACATGCACGCTCAGTTCCAAGCAGTCAGACTGTCGGTACTTGCATGGTTTGGTACGGAGTAGAGTAGCACTCGACTGCCACCTTGATAGTGACAATGGCGGTGCATGTTTCTGTCCCCTGCCATGGAACTCGTGGACTCGTGGCTTGGACGAAGGGGGGGAGCGGGAAGGAGGAGGAGGGAATGGCTGGATCATGGATGGATGGATGTGATTACGCTGGATTCTATTGGCTCTGCTATTGGCTCTGCCCATTCGTGCAGAAACTCGCGGGGGGGCAATATCATGGAACTTGGCAAGAACGAGCCAGACCTAGGAGGAAGGAACCATGGGCGTGGCGAGGGGGCTGTTAACCGAGGGTTAGCGCCGATGGGGATGCGACGGTTTTAGGAGTTACGAGAAGAGTTGACTGCCCGTACAGAGTAGTAGTAGTAATACGCTGTAAAGGACACTCGTAATACTCGTATTATCAGCAATCAAATGCTAGAATGCTAGCCCGGGAGGCGGCTTCATCAAGGGCGACGGGAGATGTGAGTGCTGGGCGGTTAGTCGTAGGATACCTGTATTTGTAATGCGACCGGTACCATTCATCCCGTCAACATCAGCCACTGGCAGCAAGCATTATAGGTTCGACGACTGCTCATACACAGATATCAGGTATTTACCATGTAATACCGTACGGACTACGGAGTACTACTCACAGTATCATCATTTTTCATGCCTGTCACGCCTAAACTCTGTATCGCTAGGCCATGGTTGTATTATTACGCCGTAGCTAGTTGTATTGCTCTGCCTAGGCGTTTAATGCCTCTGTGACATGCCGACCCATGCCTGCCAATGCTGCCACGGCCGGTCAATGCACAGGTGCCAGGTGCTGCTGCAAGAGGCTGCAGATGGAACGGAGATGCGGCCAATTTCGGTTGGGAGCGCATTGGTCCCCTGGTCAGAGACAAGGTGACTCTCTCCGTCTCTTGGTGTGTCGTACAAGAGTATCCCGATGTATTATTCGCCTGTACGGAGTACAATGACAGCAGCGGCGGCAATCTTGCCAGGCCGTGACGTTGGCTTGTCGCAATGCTGGGCAGAAATCATACAGTGCTTCGCGTCTAATACTCTGTACTTGCGGACTGCATGTAATATGGAATCAAAGACCAGCAGCACTCGGGCCGCAAGAGTCGCCGGATAACAGCGCAGCAGTACGAGTGGTGTTGTACGAGTAGCCTAATACTTGGTAGCTGTACGAGTATTAATACGGACCGAACTCTCGGTAAGGCCGGAGAATGACGATAGCTGTGCTCGTACGCAGCACCAGTACGGATACTGATGAATGAACAGCCCGTGCTCGTACTTCGCCGTAGTCATAATACGGCGTACGGAGTAATACTTACGGCGTCAAGTACTTCTGGGCGACGCAGGCGGCAGGACCTCGGGGGAGGGCTCCACTGTGGCGCGAATTCACAGGGGATGATGCCAGGTTTAGCGTGGGCAGAAGTACGGAGTACGATATTCGCATGTACGAAGTAATACTCTTTGGTATTAGGCTGTGCGAATATCCGGGCGTCTTTGCGAGTACTCGGGCTCCGTACAGCTATTCGTACGAAGCACAAGTACAGCCCGTACATACTCGTACAGTGTTTGAGTGTTGGTCCAGGTCGGCGATGGAGCAGGGCATGACCATGAATGACCCCCCCGGCTTAGCCTGCTGTAGCCTGTAGCCCGTGCTAGGTTCAGCAACTAAAAGCTCCGGTCCGTACTCCGTACAAGTATTAGACTCTACTCCGTAGAGCCTGGAAGATGGAAGATGATGGAGTGCTGCTGTCTCCCCCCCTGCCATGGCCCATGGGCCTCTCCACTCTCCTGCCTGCACTTCCGCCCCTCCTCTGCCCACCGGCCCCTCGGGTATTTCAGTGGTCTAGCGCTGTTACGCCGTACGGATAGAGTGGACAGGACAAGACAGTGGATGGACGGTTGACGGGCTGTACAGCGTTAAAGGATTACTCCGCAATACTTGGTACTCCGTAAGAAATACGAGTACGGAGAAACGGCGGCATCAACGGATGACGACGAGAGCATGAACAAAACGAAACGTAGTCTGTCAGATGCAGGCGAGAGAATAGGGCATGTTCGTAAAGGCATTCTGTAAATAGAAGTCAGGTAGGCCGTAATATAGTAGTATATTTCATCTGTTTCCACGCAAGATATAAATAATACAAGCTCGCACAACCAAGTACGGAGCAATAATACGTTGTACGTAGTACGGGTACGGATAGTCAGAGTCTACCTACTTGGCACTGTACGACTGCATGCGCCAGTGGTACCTACCTAAACGGATGCGGCCGGTGCACCTGCCTTGTCTTGTCTTTGGGATCCCCGCACGGTCGCGTAACACAATCTCGCAGCACGAATAGGCGTAAGCCGGCAAGAGCGCGCACGCCGTAGAGTCATAGCGACCGCTGACAAGGAGCACGGGTCGACGCCTTTGGGGTAAATGGAAAGGCTAATGGCGATGTCTGAATATGGCTAATATCATGCCAAAGACACGTAATGCAGCGCCTTACAAGCAGAGTGTACGAGCATGCCTCTAATCTTGGTACTCTATCGAGTAATTATGTATTACTGGGCTACTCACTGTACGAGTACGAGTAGTATTACAAAGTATTGACTCGACGGGAAGGAACCCCCAGGGTCCCGCCTACCCGTTGCAGCCCACCACCTTGACCACACCTGCTCCATACCTTGCACTGTATCCACTCCACTGTACGGAGTACGCTGTAGCCTGTATCCTGCAGCCTTTATTGCAGCGTATCCCAGCGTACAGTGGCCCTGTGCTACAGCACACTACAGCGCTGTGGCCTGTGGCCCGTCGCCTGTGCACCATTCCATATCCCGTCTCTCTCCCTCCTCCTTCTGCGTCTTTCCCTTCTCCATCTCCACCACCTCACACACACCCACGACGCCTTCCAACCACCCACATCCGAGGCCATCTTCTCTATCCATCGCCTCTAGCCATCGCCTCCACCAGCTGTCCCATCCGGACAAGGCTCAAATCATCCCAGGTAAGTACCAGGTCGATTCTCTTACACTCTCTGTACTCTCTGTGTTGCACGCTCTCTCTCTTGACCGTCCCTCCCCGCCTTCTTGCTCTCGGCATACAAACACGCACGCACACACACTCATACACACATACACACGCCCCCC
>FYEU01000311.1:590245-638573 GCA_900188575.1 Geosmithia putterillii
CCCCCCCCGTTACCGCGCTTCTAGAGTATCATCTTACGATTGTATCTCGAGTGTGTGTCTAGGCACAAAAGACGAGTCTGTCGACCTGTACAAGAAGTGTCTGCAAGCCCTTGCGTTCCCAGAAATGAACTCTCGAGCTCATACAATCGAGGATGCCTCGGCCGGCACATGCAAGTGGCTACTCCGACACGAACAGTACAAAGCGTGGGCCTCTAGCAACGGAGGTCTCCTCTGGATCAAAGGATTGCCAGGATCCGGAAAGTCGACGCTACTCCGATATGTCCTTGGCGATATAAGGTCGAGCCCGTACCTTAGGAAGGATGCCATTATACTCTCCTTCTACTATCATGGCCGAGGCAGCAGCCTTCAACGGAGTCCGGTCGGTCTTTATCGGTCCCTCCTTTTCCAGCTTGGACAGATTGACGGTGCGCTATTGAGCGTCCGAGACACTCTCACAAACTTATACTCGTCTCTCAACGACAAGTCAGAGTGGCCTCTTCCCGAATTGCAACGCATTTTGAAGTCGGCGATTCAAAAGCTCCTAAAGACCCGCCCGGTATGGCTCTTTGTCGACGCACTAGACGAATCCGGCAAGGACAATGCAATACAGGTGATTAACTCCTTCGTTTCGTTTGTGAAAGATCTGGAGCGCTTCTACGTCTGCTTCACTGGCCGTCACTACCCCTTGCTCGCCCGCCCTGGCGTGCACGAAATACATGTGGAAAAAGAGAATGGCAAGGACATCACGGCTTTCGTCCGCGATAGGCTCGAAATTTCCCTTGACGACAACGTTCCGGTGGTTATGAATATGATTACGCAACGGGCCCACGGCGTCTTCCTGTGGGCTTGGCTAGTCGTTAAGAAAATCCAAGAGGAATACAGTAGTGCAACACTACAAGAGATTGAGGCTGCTATCCTCTATACCCCTAAGGAGCTTGACGATATATACCGCCAGCTGATCCCTAACATGAACGCCGAATCTTTGAGACTTGTCCAATGGGTGTGTTTTTCTATTAGACCCCTAGAATTACAAGAGTGGCGATGGGCCACAGTCATAGACTGCCAGTATCGGACACTACAAAAGTGCGCGGCGGCCAGATCCTTTTACCCGAACGACGAGCAATTGTTGAGACGAGTGCAGGAGCTTAGCTGCGGTCTTATCGAGGCTACGGTCGAGAACGTGCCAAAAGAATCCAGGCACAAATCGGTCGAGAAAAAGACAATACAATTCATCCACCAGACCACAAGAGACTTTTTTGTCGAGCAGGGCCTCGCTGCCTTGGCTCAACACCTAATGGTACCTACACAAGTTGAAGCCGAAGTGCACTATCAGATGTCGAGAGCCTGCATGCACTATCTGGCAATGAAGGAAATTCGCCGGCGCGAAAGATATACACCCGATCAGAAAGGCCCCAGGTCCAAGCATCTCACAATCACGGACCTCTTGATTGAGTTCCCCTTTATTCGGTATTCCGTCAGCTGCTGGCACCTACACGCAAAGAAAGCCGAAGAGGCGAGCGATCTTGGTCAGAATGGTCTTTGGAATCACTTTAGCAAGGATTTGACAGAGGTATATGTGCAGCTCCGGTCCGACTTTGACGAAGATTCTAGACAGCCCGGAGGGCTACATAATGGGGCGAGTTTTCTCCATATTGTGTGCCGCTTTGGGCTTATGGGGCTTGTAAAGGAGATGCTCTGGACGTATAGAGGAGATGAGTACCCCGTCGCAATCGTTTCTCAAGACAATGCGGGCCGGACGCCACTATCATATGCTGCCGAGCATGGGCACACGGCCGCTGTCGAGTGCCTGCTAGAGCTGGAAGACGACCTTCCAGAGCCGGAAGACTGCCGTGTGCGGCGACCACGACGAACTCAACTTGACATGGCGGACAGCCGAGGCCAGACTCCTCTCTCGTGGGCTGTACAAAATATTCATACGGATACAGTCCGTGTGCTTCTTGAACGAGGTGCCCAAGTCGACTCTATTGACCGAACAGGCTCGACTCCTCTCTCTTTAGCTTCTTCCGAAGGCAAGGTAGATATATTATATTTGCTTGTCGAGGGAGGGGCGCAAGTGAACCACGTTGACCGATCTGGCCGGACTCCTCTCTTGTTAACTACATTCCGCGGGAGCACAGATGCAGCCCGCTTCCTCCTCGACCGGGGTGCCCAAGTCGACCTTACTGATCGAGAAGGTCAGACTCCTCTCACACGGGCTGTAGGTTTCAGGTACATAGACATGGCCCGTCTACTTCTCGACCGAGGTGCCCAAGTTGACCATAAGGACAAGAAAGGTTGGACTCCTCTCGCGTTAGCTATAAACGACAGCGCCGCAGATATAGTCCATTTGCTTATCGAGCGGGGTGCCCGGGTCAACTCTGCTGACCTATCTGGCCGGAGTCCTCTTATGTGGGCTGTAGAAAGCGGTCATATAGACGTGGTCCGTCTGTCTCTCGATCGAGGTGCCCGGATCGACCATATTGAGCCATCTGGTTGGACTCCTCTCACGTTGGCTTCATTCAAGGGGCAGACAGACACAGTCCGTCTTCTTCTTGACCGAGGTGCCCCAATCGTCTCCGATGATCACGTTAGGCGGACTCCTCTCATGTTGGCTGCAGAACGCGGACACACAGACATAGCCCGTCTACTTCTCGACCGAGGTGCCCGAGTCGACTCCAATCATCACTTTGGCCGGACTCCTCTCCTTTTGGCAGCGCGTCACGGGCATACGGACATATTCCGGCTCCTTCTCGGCCGAGGTGTGGCCAACATGGGCAGACTGCTCTCTGGGAGGCGGCATGCAGCAAACACGCAGATCTAGTCGTGCCGTGGCCTTCTCGGTCGATGTGCCCAGGCCGAATCTGTTGGCCAGTATGGCCGGGACTCCAATTTGGTGGCCGTACGTGGCCGAGCATGGCGGAACCGCAATTATGCCGCTGATGCTGCTGCCGCTGTTGGGCGCTGTGGTGGATTCTCCTCTCCAAATGGTTCATATTGGTCGAAAGTGTTGCGGGAATGTGCCTTGGGAAGGAGTAAGAAGCGAAAGGAAGGTGGTCAAAGAAACAGCATAAAGAAGGAGCGCAAGGAAGATCACAAGGAAGGAACGGGGAACCGTGATATTTCAGTCAGCTCTCCGGGCTGCCTCGAGAATAAAGAAACATGTTTTTTTTTTCATTATCACTTAGTACTAGTAGTAGTAGTTACGTGTTGAATTCAGTTTTGTAATCGTCATTTGCAATTCTCCCTTACTACTAGTCAACGCTCCTTTCTGAGTTTATCCTCTTACGTTGAGGCCGGCTTACATGCAGCCTATCAGATGTCCACAATCACAAGATGAGACACAGCTTTCTTTGTTCCCAAGACAACGAATCTATTAATACACAAATTCTCCATGCAGGCACGAAAAATATCTAGAATGATTTGCTAATGCTAAAGGTATCCCGTGAAGCTTTTTTTTTTTTCACGTGGAGGTTTGCTGCTGTCGGTACTGGCAGTGGCTTCAGCCGTGCGTCTTGCCTGACACTGACCTCATGCCCATTGATTTCAATGTTCAATGTTCAATGTACTGTGATGGCTTAGGTCTGAGCGGCCAGCTGGGTGACCTGGTCGAGCAGGTCCTGGTCCTCGCCAGCGGCGTTCTTGAGGACCTTGTCGCGGAGATGGTCGACCTGCAGACCGGCGGCGGTGGGGGGGTTGCCCTGGGCGACCTGGACCCTGCTGACCTGCATCTCGAGGAAGAACTTGGGGACCTTGATGGCGAGGCTGCCGCCGACGCTGCGCAGGCCGGCCTCGGTGGCGAGGTAGACGTTGAGCTGGTCCTGGACGGTGGCGAGGTCGGTGTCGGCGGTGTTGTCGGCGGTGGCGAAGGTGTCGAGGGCGAACTGCAGGGGGGACTTGTCGGACTGGGAGAAGTCGACGTCGCTGAAGGTGACGGACCCGGAGGTGACGTCGGGGACGTTGTCGATGGTGGTGTCGCTGCCGCAGGTGACGGAGGACTGGATGGAGGCGACGGAGTCCTCGACCTCGGCGGGGAGGGTCTCGCTGCCGACGACGAAGCAGGCGTTGGACTGACGGGTCTTGAGGGGGGCTACACTGCAGTCAGTACACGGATCATATGTTGGGAAGAATGGGAGGGGGTCCGGGGGTCGGGACTCACTGGCAGAGCTCATGGAGGAGAGGCTGGCAAGGGCCAGGGTGACGGAAGTGGCGTAACGCATGGTGAATGTGTGAAGAAGAAGAAGTGACGTGTAAAATGTAATAGGACAAGAGACAGGACCAGCTGTAAAGATTAGAGAATCAAAAACAAGAGGCAGGACCGGCTGCAAAGGAGAAGATGGATGAATAGAGACGAAGTCGTTGGTTGGGAGATGGGTTGGGTTGGAAATGGGAATAACGAGGGAAGGGATGGCATAGTATTTATCTCAGTCTTCAGAGTCCAAGGTAAGTTCTCTTACTTTGTACGGAGTACTGACATGCATCTATTTGCCTGGGTATGGGTATGGGTGTTCTCTGCGTGCCTACCGAGTGCTCGGACATTGATACAGATGGGGTTTCACAGGATATTAGTCTAAGGACCAAGGTTAGTTGGGGGGATACCCACGGGGCAAAGCCAAGGGTCAGGGCATAGCTGGGCATGTATCAACTCGCAATGCTTCCATCTTTTGAATTCTAGAAGGAATATTCATTTCTACTGGTAAACTATTTCTCAGCCTTGGTAGTATCGTGAAGGCTCTGGGTTGCTTTTAGTTACAAGCTGCAAGTGTGATTTCAATGTTCAATGTACTAAGTGATCACAAAGCTGCTGTCGCGCCTTCAATTGCTTGTTGAGTGGGTCAACAATTGAGATGAGAATCTCATTAGAGTCATAAGAGTGAGTTTAAGGCCCGTTGGTTTACTCGTACGAGCAGTTGCCATGCCATGCCTTGCCTTTAGACGCCCAGGTTGCCTGGTGTTTGATTCTACGCGAGCGCATCCTCAGTTCTGAATCGCAGGGTTTCAGGAAGCAGTCGTTACGAGTACGAGGTATCACTCCGTAGTCAAGAGTCAAGACAGGTGCTGTGTGTGGTCTGTGGACAAGGGGCGGATCGAGCCGTCGCAGGCAGCGCTTGGCAGGAGCCGCATACTCGTAATCGGAGAACGGAGTACGGAGTACGGAGTAATACGTCGTATTAGACGGGCGTACTGGTCACGTCTAATCCCGGGCACGGATATTTACTTACTTGCTCTCAATGATACTTTGTAAGCGACCTTTAGTTCTTTCAAGAACACCATCCTAGCTGGTGACCAGATAGTCGTTGAGGTACTATATGTTCATGTGCCTCCTCGTTAATTCAAGCGTTGGTCAAACATTGAACATTCAAGGAACAAAACACAATGCAATGGGTTCGAAATCCAATGGGTTATGCCTTCTTCCGCAGCGACCGACGGGCCGCTTGAAAGCCTATACGAGTAATATTCCAGTCGTGCTTGAACATGTTGGAATCCGTTTGAACATGCTGGCTGACGCAAAGGTGCTACACTGGGCCATTTGCAAATAGCGCCCCTGCGAGGTAATACGGAGTATTTCTGCCTGAACGTTTGGATTCCCTCAAAGGGACCTGGAACATGAAGCAAAGCTGTGACGAGGGTACCAGGCATGAGTTTGCGCTGGCAGTGGGGCCTCGCAGTGGGCCTCGCCAGGTACCGAGTGTGTGGGGTTTCTGGTGTCCCGCCAATGATGGCCGAAAGGGACGGACATCAAACAGTATTGAATACTCGTATGTTGAAGCTTCAATGACGGACTCCGTCTTCTCCACTGCTCGTATGGATGACGAGCGTAAGTATGAGGTTATATGTGCCTGACTTTGCTATGCTGTGGTACTGGTGCTATTGACGGTGGTCTTTACCCCGTTTAGGCTGCCCGTGTGCCCTCGGTTCTCGGTACTCTCTAGAGTATTAAAGTGTACTCTTATTGAGTCGAAAACAAAACGCTATATATGCAGTACAGCAGTAGCAGATATTCAACTGACTCTTGCGGCCCGTCGCTGTACAAATCTTTGGTACTCCTGTATCGATCAGTCGTGCTATGTGGTCTACCCTTGAGCTGCGAGCTGTTGATATCTGGGGTCTGTCCGAGGCAATTGAAATTCATCAGACTTGCTCTATAGGTCCAAGAAGTGGTGTTTAAATGTCTTGTTCCTCATAAAATTCACCCAACTTTCATCCTTGGTGGCTGTTGAAGTGATACTATTACTGGTATCCGCGTCGAGACCCTCAACCACAATGAGCCGGTTGAAGCCGAGGCAGTCAGTGATGCTCCGTTATTATACCGTAGACCTCAGACGTCAAAGGACCCACTGAACCACCTTCACCAACATCAGACGGGTTGACGGGTACGGTACTCGTATTAATCAATCGCCCACATATCCATATTGCACTATATTGCACTATATTCTTAATCGCCAACCTTACTCTTTTCACAGGCCGTGACAGGGATCCCATGCCATGACTTGTACGTGCTTGGTGCATATCAAAGACAAACCACGACCCCTCCGACAACGAACTACATGTACAATGGACTCGTCGTATTCTCGAGGCGGACGTGTGGTACGTCGACAAGCACGTTGCAACGGGGAGCAGACGTGGATATAAAGATGAAATGATAGGTGCGTCCCGTGGTGCACAGGACCAGAGGTAAATACATGAATGGAACCAATAACGCCATGTGCCAGAACAGACGAGAGAATAGCTCCCGGCGGCAGTTGACCGAGACAACCTCCCGTCCAAGATACTAATAATACAGATAAACAGATAGCCGGCCGTATGTCTGAGATCCCCCGCATCAGTTCCCCCGAGATTTGCTCTTCACATCCTTCTCACGATGCCGCCCATCGCGCTTCTTGCTACTCCGCTTCTGCTTCTGATGTAGCGCCGTGGCACTCCGAGTCTTCTCCTCATGATCGACATACGGCGGCGGCGCATCATTCTCCTCCTCCTTGGTGTTGTTGTCTGTGTTGTTGCTGTCGACCACAGCCTGCACCTCCTCATCGTCGACCCCTCCCAGCAGCTGCTGCGGCGGGCGTTCCCCGAGCACTCTGTGCGTGGTGGCCGGCGCGTTGACCAGGCCAAACGAGCACTTGATGCCGTCCCACCAGCCCAGCGACGGGGGCACCCAGTGCCCAATGTCGGAGACGTAGTGCTTCTGGCTCTCGGGCAGGTTGAGCCAGACGAACTCCTTGGCGCTGTTGATCCGGCCCTCGATGACGAAGTCGCCGATCGCCTCGGGGATGGCGAGGCCCTCGGCAATGAGGATGGGCTGGTACGCCGGGATGAGGAGGTGGAACTTGACGGGCCGGACGGCCTTGCCACTACTCCTTGCCCTCCTCTCCTTGTCCCGGAGCCGCTTCCTGGCCGCGAGCATAAAGACAAAGATGGTCTCGATCTGGTTGGTGTAGCCGCAGAACCGGCGGCCAAGCGGCTGGTCGTTGACGAGCTGGTAGAAGCCGGGGTACCAGTCGTTGTCCGGGTGCCACAGGAAGAACCAGTGGTCCGTGTCCGGGTCGTGGGCTGTGCCGCCAAGCCGCTCGCGCAGCATGCCGTGCACGTAGGCCGGGAACTGGGCCTGGGCTGTGAGCGCCGCCTGCGCCGCCAGGCTGACGCTGATGTCCTGCAGCCGCGCCGCGATCAGCTCCGCCGCCTGCACGCCCTGATATGCCATGATCAGGTGCACGCCCGCGCCCACCGTCACGGCGATGGCGTTGAAGCTCGCAAACAGGTGCGCGCTGTCACACAGCGACTTGCTCATCACCTGCATCGTCGGGATGAAGCGCTCGATGCCCTCGGCCGCGGCGGCTACCTTGTCCGTCATGTCGCCCACGCCAGCTAGGCCCTGCAGCGCCTGCACCGTCTTGGCGATGGGCGCGACATGCTCGGCTGCTGTCTCGACGGCCTTTTTGAGGATCTTGGTCCGCGTCTTTTGAGGGACCCAGTCAAACATTCCGCGGGGCATGTTGGCGGTGCCCAATGGGGGGGGGGAGATGTTGATGGGATGATGGCCTACTAGCAGTAGGTGTATAAATGTTCAAAGGTGGTTGTAGACAAGGGTCCGGTAGAAGAGTCCGAATAGTATGATGAGAGAGTCAAGGCTAAAGTACCAACTCTAGTCAAAGACGATGCTCCAAGATCCAAGCCGAGCTTTTGAATCTTGGATTGATCCAAGGCAACAATGCATGCCCAAACTCCCCCATGTGTACATGCTCTATTGGCGGTGAATCCATCCAGGTTGCCAGGGCGGTGTTGTCCTGCAGCCCAGACTGGCACAACGCACCAATGAGGAAGAAAATGGGCCGCCGTCGCCACGTATATTCTGCGCTGTCGACTTTGCAGGGGAGGGGCAGCTGGGTCTGGGCCACATAATAAATGATACCGGGTGAGGCGAGGCGGGCACACGAGGCAAAGATGACAGGGACGTTGGTGGCGGACAAGGCACGAGACGATGCAACAAGCAAGCCAAATGAGATCAAGACTGGAAAGATCAGTGTCCGGGATGCACGGCAGGACCGATGGGGATAGCAGATGCGTCCTTGGTGCCATCGGTGCATGCCATCGGGTCCTGTCAAGACTGATCAATGTAGTGGAAAGAGGGAGTCATCAAGACAATTATCACGTCGATATGCCACTCAGCCTATCATATCAAAAGTTCCAAGTTATATGTACACAACTGCACTCATCAATCACTCTCATCCCCGTCCAACGCCTCGTCCCTCGCCCCATCATCCTGCGTCTCATCCCCATCCCTCTCCCCCTCGTGCTCATCCCCCTCACCCTCTCCCTCGCCCTCCTCCGCCTCATCCTCCTCGTCCTCATCATCTTCTGCATCCTCAGCATCCTCCTCCTCGTGATCATCATCCGCGTCTTCGGCATCGGGCTCCGTGTCCGGGTCGTCCTGTCCCGGGTCCACACGGGCCTTTTTCGACCGGTGCTCCTTGGACGAGGCGGTGTCTGTCTGTGCGGCGGCGCCGGCTGCTGCTGCTCCATCGGTGGCGGTCTTGTCGCCGGCGGGGGCCTTGGTCTTTGTACGGTAGTTGTTGCGCTTGTCTGTCTGGATGGCGTTGAATTCTAACAAGGTCAGCTTCTCCATCCTCAACCACAACCACACTCCCGAGTGTAAGCGAGAACAGCCTCCCCGGCAGGGGCCGCCGGAGGCAAAACATAACAACACAAGGGTGTGAACATACTGTTGAACTCGGCCTCGAGGCGTTCGCGGAAGAAGCCGAATTCGACGTCGTCGAGGGCCTTGAAGACGTCTGCGGGGGCAATGGTTCGCTTGCCTTGGGCGATGGTGTTGGCATTTGCGCTGGGGGGCAGAGCAGGGTTAGCAGGCTGGGACAAGAGAGAGAACGAGGTAGTCTAGAGAGAGAAGGGGACATACTGGGCTGCTAGGTAGTTGACAAAGACGGTGGTGCTCTTGCTCATGGCCAGGACGGCATTGGCCTGGATCTGCGTGTTGGGGGGCAGAACGCCCTTTGCCAGACGAGCAATGATGCTCTTTGGTAGGGAGAGGTCCTAGTCAAGGAGTCAGTAAGGGGCTCTTATCTGTCCATTCAGCCCTTCTTCTTCTGAGCATGCCCATTCTGAGCACGCATCTTCTGCTGCTCCTGGATCCTTCCGTATGCTTGCCCGTACCTCTATCGTCGTCGTGTCCTTGTTCTTGTCATGCGACACGGACGTGTCGGCCACCATGCTGGCATCTTCCGAGGCGTCGTTGGCAGGCGCCGTCTGTGCTGCTGCTGGTGTTGCTGTCGTCGCCGCTGCTGCAGGGCCCTCGCTCTTGCGCTGGTCTGATTTCCTGGGGGGCATGATGCCGCTGTGGAGGAGAGCTGTGCTCCGCGTTGGTGAGTTGTCGTACTGCAGAAGGTATGTATGTAGTCGGTTGGTTGGCTGGCTCGAGAAATGGCGATATATACGCAGTCGATGCAATTCGTTCGTGAGGCTGCGATTGTGGTTCAATGCAAGCGAAGGAAAGCAGCTGGAGGGGGCAATCTGAGAAAAGTTGCGAGGGAGAAGTTGGGGACCAAGTTGGAAGCCAAAGTCTGAGGCGCGTTGGACGCGTGCCCCGCTACCGCGTTAACGAGCACTACCACCTCTACGGAGTACAATTGTATTTTAGTGCTAGCAGTAGCAGCATTATCATGTACGATTGACATCTGCAGCAACCCGACTACTACAACTTTACTCAAGCATTCATTTTCACCATGGGCATCTCGTTTTCTAATGTAATTTTCATTCAATTTATACATGCTACATGTATATGGGTATTTGAGAAGAGAAGAAAAATGTGCAGTAGTGCACGCTGCTCATCCAGCTGATACTGACACTGATACTGAGTATCAAATCAGATCATATCAGATCAGACCAGATCAGACTGGAGAGGGAATATATACAAAGAAGAGCATGCTAGACTCATAGCTCTGCGAGAGGCACATCAGACGTCCCTCTAGGTCGTCGCTTCTATCTGACTGTGCAGTTGAGTCGGCCGAGAGCATTCTACTCAAATCGAGGCAAGTTGGCCGTGGCAAACGTAGCAAAGTCGCATATCTTGAGCCCGGGGTTTGCCGTCAAGGCAACCGTCGAGGCAAGCCAGCCGTGATCCATGCCAGCAGGGGTATGTGGTAGGCCATCAAGACCAATTCAAACATGTCGTGTCGTATATGTTGTCGTATAGAAAGCATTGAAAGATTCAGTGTGATGTGTTGAGCTCAGCCAATAGCCTGACCAATGTACTCCTGCCTCGCCCCGCGTAGGAGCATACCGTCCCTGTCGTCGTCGTGGTCATTGTCCTGATCGACCGACATCCGCGGCGGACTATCCGACTGCATGTACTGTCTCGACTGCTGCTGCTGCTGCTGTTGCTGCTTGGTCGCCGACATGGACCGCTTCCGCGCGGCAGCCATGTAGTCCGACGACTTGCGTCCGCGGTAACCACCATCGGCCATCCTGTCGCGCTCGCCGCTGCTGCGTCCGGCGGTGACGGTGGCAGAGTAGGAGC
This sequence comes from Geosmithia putterillii, assembly GCA_900188575.1. NCBI lineage: Eukaryota > Fungi > Ascomycota > Sordariomycetes > Hypocreales > Bionectriaceae > Geosmithia > Geosmithia putterillii. The sequence continues at coordinate 601,272 of FYEU01000311.1, forward strand.
TCTTGTGGCGCTGGTGGCCATGGCTCTGGCTGTGGCTGTGGCTGTAGTTGTGACCGTGGTTGTTGCTGTTGGCCTTGGACAGCCGCGACGGCTGCCTCTTGACCGGGGAGATGAAGGCGTCGTCGCCCTGGACCGTCTCGTCTGTCAGCCCCGGACGGGCGTTGGGCGCGCGGGCCAGGATCGGGGCCTCGGGCTCGCGGGGCAGGTCGAGGCTCGTCGGGGCCGTGGTCGTCGTCGTCGAGCGGCGCGGACGGTTGTACCCCCCGTAGGCGTAGGCGTTGTACATGTCCTGCTGCTCGCCTGACGAGTGGTGGCGTCGGTGGCCGCTGCCGCCGTTGCCGCTGCCGGCCTGGTAGACGATGACGGGGGTGGGCTTCTGGACGGAGCTGACGGAGCTGCTGTTCTGGCGGTGGCCGTGCGGCCTCTGCTGGTGCTCGCGGACGTGGATCATGTCTTGGGCATTGGGCTTGCCGACGGAGGCGCCGATAGACTGTTGCTGCTGCTGCTGGTGTTCGGGTGCTGCTGCCGCTGCTACTTCCTCTTGAGGGAACAGCCCCTTCTCGTCGTAGCGGTCATTCTTCCAGGACTCAATCTCCTCGTCGGCGATCGGGGTGATGCCGCGGTTGAAGAGGCGGAGCTTACGGGTGCGTAGGAAGGCGCCGACAGCGACGACGATGGCGATGATGAGGATGCCGGCGGGGATGGTGGTAGAGAGGATAATGGTCCGGATGGTGGAGTGCGAGGGCATTATGGCGGTCTTGTCGGTATTCCAGACGATGTCTTTGTCTTTTACTCCTGTCTCTGTCGTTCCCCTTTGTCTTTTTTTCTACTGCTCTAGTGTAAGAGTGAGAGTACTCCGTAGAAAGCGTGTCTGTTTGAAAGAGGAGTTTGCAGATGAGAGATCAAGTCAATGTCTCCCTGAAAGCTAAAACATCCTATGAACCCAGTCCAGCGGGATGGAAAAGAAGAAGAAAGAAGAAAGTTAAGGTGGTGCCACAGGGAAGATTGAAGCCGGTGTAAGCCGGAGTTGCGGGTGTGACAAAGCCGAAGTCGAAGTGGAAGGAAGTGTTAAACCCAACAAAGAGTGTTCAGCCAAAAAGGGAAGCCACGACTGAACACTAGGGTTTGTTTGAAAAAGGGGAAGGGCGTGAGGAGGGAATGGGGAGAGAGACGCCTTGACGCAACAAAAGAAGAAGAGAAAAGGAAGAGAGGAAGAGGAGGCCCAAGAGCGGAGATGGTGGGCGGGGTTGACAATGGTGATATACCACGGGCTGCACACGGCTTTGTTCTCAGTTCTGGTAACTGGCACTGGTACTAATAGAGACTGGGACTGGGGGTATGAGGAGGAGTCGGTCTTGGCTTTGCTGCAGCTAATCAAGATTTGGCATTTAGCCGTCAGCTTGCGCTTTGGGGAACGCCAGGACTGCAAGCAAGCAAGCAAGGTACGGAGTACATGATACAAGTTATGGGGTATTACGAGTGCCAACTACGGATACTACTGGTGTGAGTATGGGTTGGTTGACAAGACGGCCAACACACCTTGCATTTGCCGGATCGCCGTGCGTCCCTTGGCCATGTGCTGCTACTGTTGCTGCTGCTGCGGTCGTTGGGTGCTGCTGCTGCTGGTCCGATGCAGGGCGGCCATTTGAGCTACGTCTACGATACGAGCTGCAGCTGGAATGGAGTTTGCCATGTTACGGACTGGAGCTATACCTGTGCATACTCGTACTGATACTGCGCTGCACTGCACAGACTTGTCAGGAACAGGCGGAAGAGTACTCCGTACAGGTAATACAGACAAGGGCACTCGTGAAAAGAAAGGCAGAGCAGAGCAAAGCAAGACAGGAAAAAGAAGCACGTTCCGTTCCCTTCTTTCCGCCCGGCCCACATGGACCCAAGGTCCAAGACCCATCCGCCCACTGGAAGAACTGGGGAAAAGGAAGGGTGAAACAGTGGATGGGAATTACTCTCAAGAGAGCTCGAGCTTGAGCTCAAGATGTCAACGGACAGCACTTGCAAGCAGTAGTATTAAGCTGATGAGTACGACGGAGAATAGGAGAATAATCATGTCCGTAGCCTGTGGCTCCTGGCTACGTGGAGTTCCAGAGGGTCTGCTTAGTTTCGCAGAACCGGTTTACAGTGGTATCGAGGACGCCTCCGTGCAAAGTACTTTCAAGGTGTTAATTGCCGAGGTGGGAACTCTGGAGACGGTTATGGCTCTCAATCTCAATCTCTCTCTCATCGAAGCCGAAGCCGAAGCCTTGATCAAGCCTCCAAACTCAACAGCCGAGACGGCAAGAGGTCCGTGCCGTCATTTGATTCAAGCCGGGCTCGCAAAACTGCCTTGCCTCGTGCTTGTCTTGTCAACGCGTGTCTCTGTCTTGCAACAAACGTATCATACGAAACGGGGTGGGCCGTCTTTTTGTTTGGACGGCATACTCATAAGTACACGAAGAAGAACAAGAAAAGAACAAAAGCCCGATCGAACAAGACAGACAGCAGCCAAAGTAAAAAATGCGCTCGTACTTTCGTACCTACTAATCAGAGCACGACCAGGGGTTGGGCCCGCCGCTATTGCTCGTGGATGCAACGTCCGAAACGTGGTGGGATCCACCTTCTCCTGAGAGCCCGCTGCCCACCCGCCAACCCGCCAGCTCAACTTTTCGGTACATCTAGTAATACTCCGCAGTACATACAATTACGAGTAAGTAGTATTACGAGTAATACAAGTTGAAAGTAGCTGTGTCCTGCTCATTCGAAACAGCCGTCAACTTGTTTCTCGATGACGATGGAAGCCGGCTGCAACGTAACTGCGCAGAATGTACCTACATGGTAAATATGGTCATGATTATGAGTACATATACCTATGGTTGCTATAATTGAAAAACTTCCACTCTGGCTTCCATACGAGGCACGCACAGGGATGAAGTGGTCCGTCCATGAAAGACCATTCAAGTAATACATCTCCGTGCTTCCTACAGGTGCCAGTGCCAGTGCCAGTGCATGCAACACCGTTTGTGACGGGATGCACGGCCATGACTGGCTGCCAGTGTGCCAGGTCATCACGGCAAGGGCAAGGCAAGACCAAGACCAGGAACAGGAACAGGCAAGGCATGACACCTACTCATACAACTACTAGTCACCATTCAGAGACACTAGCATCTAATAATACCTGCTTGCTTGGTTTGGTTGCTTGCTGGCTGCTGGCTTGCTGGCTTGCTGGACACCACCACCAAACATACTAGTAGTCATGTGCGAGAGGCTGACCATCTCCCCCCCTCGCCAAAGCCCACCGCCATCCATCGGACCATTCACGCATGGCGCTTTTCTGCAGCCCTTGCATAAGGGCGATGCGCGGGGTGGAGGGTGGAGGGGGGGAACCAGCCTGCCAGCGAGACAAAGAAAAGGTCCACTGTCAATGTGCAGGCCATGCCATGCCCATGTCTATGAGTTATCCGAACGGTCTCCTACTCTGTACAAAGTAATGCTCCGTAGTGTCCCACTGTCCAGAGTCCACAGAGTCCACCTGACGGCCGTCGCAAAGCAGTTGTGAACGGTCAAACTCCATAACTTGCATACACGTATACACGTATCCGTCCGGGAGTTGCGGACAAAGAACTCTACTTGCGACACGACAAGACAAGACCAGATAGGAAGACCGAACACGCGACATGGAAAAGGGCGGGAAATACTTAGTATACCGAGTAATACTTTGAATGGTCGAATGGTATGAATGGGTACTGCGCATACGCATGCAATGCAGTCTTACTTGACTCCGTAATACTCACACATACATACAGTTGCCACGCCTCAGCATTGCTTATTCTGGCGGTGAGGGCATGCGCAAGATGCATACTCACCTGGATTGTCGCTGTACGGATATGTGAACCGGCTATTGACGTCAATTCATAATGCGCCGTACTATCAAAGAGGCTGGAGACTAGGTTGGACCACTTGCCACAGTCTACGGAGTAATACATGTAGGCTGAACTAGTTACTAGAGTAGTAGAACCTACCTAGTAATCATCAGCTCTCAAATAAGCTCCCTGTTCAGCCGTTCAGTTCAGTTCATACAAGCGGTCACGCCCGCAGCACCTGCAAGTCATGAGCCCCAGTCCCAGCCGGCTCTGTTCGATGATACTACTGCACTGTACCCATAGTGCGGAGGCGGACTGGCTGAACCAACAACCGGACCGGAGTATTCCTCCGTCCCATTACTACCTGTCTGAGGTCTCGTAGCCTCGTCTCCGCAAGTCAGAGCCAGGGTTGCGATGGATGAGCATTCGCAATCATAACTCATACGACTCCTCTGTACTCGTACTCCCTACGCAGTCGAAAGAGGGGTGTTGCACTTGGCACTGCACAGAGACCTGATGATGGATCCTGCACCTGCCATGTTGCCATGATTGCCCGCACGCACAAGACCGAGCGTTCTAATAATGGATCATCCATCTTGGCCCATGGGTAGAGCCGGGTGAGTGTGAGCAAGCAGTGGTGAGCCAAGGACTTTGTTCCTGGCCTGGCTTGGCGCACCGGTCGCTGCCCAGTCGCATCCTTCCGACTTCCAGGCCTCTACTCCGTACGACTCTACCTCTAGCAGACTCTGCTACGGAGTACTGTTACTGGCCAAGGGTTTAAACATGGTCACTTGTCGCGCGCTGCTGTCACGGTAGCATCACGGGAGGGGGGGGCTACGGGAGGGGGGCCAAGGGCGTACGGGTACGCAAGACCCTCTGCGTAGCATGCGGACCTCGTACCTGGCCTGGTCTGGCTTTAGTCCCGGGCCAGCACGTCTCTTTGGGCATGGCCACTTGTACTCTACTCTAGAGTCTACTACTGTCTGCCCATGAAACGACAAGTGCCGAACGCAGTCCGACATCGATTGACATGATTGACGGCGCGACATGACGACGCTCGACCACACACTCATCGCTCATCGCTCGCTCTGCCGCTGTATTACAGGGACAGGGAGCAGTAGGCACAGAGGCTTCCGTTCTGTCATGACCCCTGCCCTTGCTCCCGATGGCATCATGGACCCATCTGCCCTGGGAATCTGAACTTGACCAGCCAGTGACCACTACTAAACTACGGAGTACTAAACTACTCGTATGTTGGCTGTGCAAGGGTTCCATGTTCCCGTGAGGGGAAGAAGAAAAGAAAAGGACGACTAAAAAGAGGCTAAGATAAAGGATGAACTACATGTACAGTCACTACTCGTACTCGTACTTGTGTCGTAAGTGTGCACCAGGCAAGGCCAAGCCAAGCACCGGATAGTCCCTTTCCCTTGCATCAGTTTCATATGCACACCCGACCCCGATCCGAGGTATATCCAGTCAGTCAAAGTCCAGGCTGCGAGCGGGGGGATGTGCTGTGCTGTGCTGTGCTCGGAAAGTGCGCTCGCAATTCAAGTGCGGGTGAGTGTGAGTGTGAGTGTGAGTGAGTAAAGCGCTCAGCTACAATGGAAGCAGCTCAACTGTACTCCGTACGCGACTGCACTGCGGCGCGCACTAACTCGCCGGTCCGCCATATCACGACAGGGATCAACCCAGCGCTATCGACGCCGGCTGACCTTGCTCTCCACACAGACACCACGACTGTACGGATGCTTCAATTGTCAGTACTGCACATGATTCAATCCATGACACGAGACGTATGAATCTGTTTTCTGTTCTTGTAAATACTCCTCTCTGCCTCTGGTGACGTCGCTGCGCAAGTATTCCTTGCGTGTACTCATGTAATACAGCGAAGAGTGGACATCCGTCTCAGATATCTGCTCAAGGCTCAAGCTTATATGGACCGTTTCATGTCCCCTTTTCCCGCCCGAGTCTTCCGACCATTATATCATGATCGGGATGTGACAACACGGTGTGTGTGTGTGTGTGTGTGTGGCCCATGCGAGATTGACCGAGTTATCGCTCTGGGCCTTTATGAATGTGTATTACGAATACACATATGTACAAGCGAGTACGGAGTACAGACATGGAGAACCTGCTCAGGCACGACTTCGATACGACTCTGCATTCGTAATCCCCATGTGCAGCAGCTCCATATTAGATGATAGACAGGCAAGGTGCCTTTTGTGTGTCGCGGATAAGCAAGGAACAGGAACAGGAACCCGAGCCAAGGCAAGACAAGACTGGAAGGACCAGACGGCCAAACGGTATTTCCACACGGCAAGAACATTCAATGTAGGACCTTTGGCCTGCGCACCTGCCGCTTTGGGCCCGGGAAAGGCAGACATGTAATCTCGCTACCCTGCGTCTTTTCAATATTCCGAGTCCATCTTGCATACTGCTGCATACGTAGAGTGATGTTCGTACAGATATGTAGGCAAACAGCTGTGTGGTGGGCGTCGCTGAGACGCGGATGTTGAATGACCCGGGCGGTTATTCAGGTCATATGCTCGCTCATCAAGTGTGTTGGTAGCAAGTTGCGGGGAATACTGCCATGTGCATGCTGTACATGATCTGTAAGTGCGCACCATCAGGATGGTAGGCATAATGCCTGGACATGTTCGTATATGGTAAGCAATAGTCCAAGTGTTTGGGAATGGCCGAGCGACGGTCCAAGGACAGAGGCTGGTTGGCATGTCCAGAGGTGTAAGCGTGCAAGCCAAGAGTCGGCATAACATCCGATGGGGGATGGTAAAACCAAGTGACAACGTCGAGCATAGATGTTGTAAACTGCTCGGGTGACACTTGTGACCGTAAGTCACCACGACCATTACACATCCATCGTGGCACCAGTCCGTCGGATGAACGGCTGCTGTGTACGAGTCGAAAACGTGCGTGTCAGCAAATGATGCCGTTGGCGATGCCATGCCGGCGATGAGATTCCTGTTGTGCGCCATAATACCATGCCATGCCAGCTGTTACACGCACACACACACACACACAATGCTGCTACAAAAAACACAATTCATGCGATATCTCACTTTTGCAAGCTCAAGTCAGAACATGAACATCACCAAGCCCAGTGCTCCGTAATACGCTCATCGTCTGTTCCTCCAGGGTATCCAAACTACTTTAGAGGTGTGCTATCATGGAAAACTACCCTGCAGAGACGTCTCGTCGATTCTATCACCACATGGACAGCTGACGGTCAACTTAACCAGCAGGAAAACAATATCGTATACAATAATCGCGACATCTAGAGCACTCTAAGTCTTCAGGAAGAGAGCAAAGAAAGCAAAAATGATTCTCTCTATAAAGTTGAACACGATGGGAACGGAGCATGTCCTTCACAACAGGATACCCTGCAGAAGGAGACCAAGGACAAAGACAGACAACACCACATGGTTGTCTACCACGATGTCAAAACTACACAGGAAGCTTCAAATACTACCTTGGAATCATTCTTCTCCATTTAGTAATCGTGCATAATAGCATTGGCATGTGACAAGTCAGCGGCGAGCAGCTAGACAACTTGTATTCGTTCCTTCGCCTGGTGCTGGGCCGATGCTAATACTGACGTTGGTGGTCGGCGTGGACATGAGAGTCATATGCTACCAAGTCAAAGATAACACATAAAGACACATGTGAGGTAGTCAATCTAGGACTTTTTATATAGTCGGTATTCGTGCAGAGACATTGGCCCGAGTAGGTATGCCAATCATGCTCTACGAGTACCTTAGGCATATCGTACACAACGTACAACTCGCTGCATCTTGATAAACTAGCAGTCATCTGCCAGGGCACATGCAGCACAAAGAGAGACACCAAGACAAGGACAGACTGATACTAAATGTATTCCGTGGCTAAACTCCATGCGTGCCTCTTTATACGTGAATCGAAGGACCCTGGCCAAGCTTGCTTCACCTCATTAATTCCTCCTCCTCGGCCAAGTTCAAAAGACTAATCGTCGTGATATAATAAACAAAAGCAAGAAAATAACACCCCCCAACTCCCGTCTCCGCAACCGCAAGCCAGAGGTATCATGGACAGCGCGCAGTCGCAATGCAATGCCTGCCGCTGTCATTATCGAAGCCGTGGCCTCGTCTGGTGGGTCACATGTTGAAACGGTAATGGATGCGTCAAGTGGATACGCTGCCGTCCTCGGGGTCGTGAGCGAGAAATGTGAATGGCCAGAGCCAGAGACAGCGCCTATCAGTCTCCAAAACACCCACAATTTCCCGCTGTGTCGATCAGGCCTCGGAGGGACCGGACTTGGACTGTAGTCAACTCTTTAGACGAGGGCGGCGACGGCACCGGCGACAGCGCAGGCGACACCGACGGTGACAAGGCCGTGAGGGCCGGCCATAGGGGCGGCGTTACCACCATCGCTGTCGCTGCTGGCGGTGGAGCTGCTCGAAGACTCGGTGCTGCTGGCAGTCGACGAGGAACCGGCAGACTTGGCCGTCGAGGTGGCCGACGACGTCTTGGTGGCCTGGCTGGGGGCGACAGTGCCGCACAGGTCGCCAATGTCGCTGGTGCAAGCCTCCTGGCCGCTGGCGCTGTTGGTGTTCTCCGAGATGCACGTCTCGAACAGGTTGTTGCAGATAAAGGTGGGCAGGGTCTGCGAGTAGTACTGGAGGCCGGGGGCCGAGTTGTTGGAGCCGCAGATGCAGTCGTAGTCCAGGGTCGTCTAAGCATTGTCAGCAAGTGAGATCGGGGCAGCGGTCCGAGTAGCAAGCCCTGGGAAAAGCCCCAAGGAAAACCACGGGTTCAACTTACGTAGTCGCAGTCGTTGGTAGTGTCATTGTCCAGGCACAGAGTGTGGCAGGTGTCGGACTGAGCGCGGCACCATCCAGCTGAAGGCAGATGAGGTCAGCACATGGTCAAAGCGGATGAACTGCGTGAGGCGGCATAGGTGCCGACGCAATGCGCATTGTGAGAGAAGAGCGAGCGTGGCTTACCTCGGGTTGACTCGTCAACCGAGTTGGCGTCAATCGTCATGTTGAGCGAGCTGGTGTAGTTGCCGGCGGCGCTGACGGCGACAGCCGCGAGGGAGAGGAGAGCGACGGAACGCATCTTGGTTGTGTGTGTGTGTGTGGGTGAGATGTTGGTAAAGGTGCGGAAGAGCTGTTATTGGTATCGGCCAATGATGATGATGATTGACAGAGAACCAAGAAGTGAAGCAACAACGCAGATGTGAGGATGCAAGAAGGTGAGAGAGAGGTGAGAGGATGGGGGGAGGGAAGGCAACAAGGTACCAGCGGTAGTAATAATACTTTAGGCAAGAGCAGAGAGAGACTTGGGGAAGGAATCACCAGCGCGGAAGAAAAAAACAATTTGGGGAAGGCTGGACCGGGCTGGTCTTAAAGAGGCAACGCCAAGGAAAACCAGAGTGAATGGGGGCAAGTGCGGGCAAGTGCGGGCAGGTGCAAGTGCTTAATGCTTGGCGCTTCCAGCCAGGATACGGACCCAGTGATAGCATCCATTTCATGATACAGAGACCCTGTCCAGGCTACAGCTGCTCCGTACAGCTACAAAGTACGGAGTGCAGCATATGCTATACGGATACAAGCCTTGGCTTCTAACCTTGGCTTCTCCATGGCCATGGCCTTGGCCTTGGCGGCCTCAATTCCATCCATCTTCCATCCTTGATCCGCCCTTCTGCCTCTGTCTGCAGACGATGCAATGTAGCAGACCGGCGGCAACACACGGCCAGAGACCCTGCCAAGCCCAAACCACGACGGCGGCATCGTACGAGTGAGACGAATATGCGCTGCTGCCGTTGCCGCAAATTGTCTAATAATACCATGCCACTGCCCAGTGCCTACGAGTATTACGGAGCAATACACCTGCATCCCTTGCTGTCCATGGTTCATGGCCGTTTCCAGACGTTTCTTTTCTACTTGTCCCTTTTTGCCCCCAACACCAACGCATCCAACATGGGAAATCCTCATCTACAGGCTACTCGTACCGGTCGAGATGCCCATGGAACGCTCGAGTTAGCTGTGGTCTTGGCAACTTGGCAACCCACCGACAGCGCTAACGGGTGGATGCCCATCGCTGTGGAGACGGGAATGCCTTTTGTCACTTTGGCCAAGCAAGACCTTGGGCCCCAGAACTTGAAAGCGACGAGGCGACGACTCGGAGCGACTCACACGGACAAACGAACACCCCGGCACCAGTGATGAGCACTTGCAAGCAACCCAACAACCTTGTCGCTTCCCTTGGACGCTGCTGACTGTCGCCGTCAGCAGTCATTTTGCCATTGCAGAGCAGTTACTTACTCCGTACCAGCTGATAATAGTAGCTACTAGGGGTCAATACCACGGGTCGATACCACGGTCAATCAATACCACGCAAGGTAGCCACGGTCAGGAGTACGAGTGCGTCGTACGTCGCACACGGCCAAAGGATCCCTGTCTGGTGTTGGTGCCGAGACGAATGGGTTGATGGGCAATGCGGAGAGGTACCTGAGCAACAACAAGCCATTGTCTGTCACCTTCTCGACGACCAAAGCACTCGCGCACACTCCCAGGCATACCTCGGTCGTCTCCTGGATTGATGGATTGACCGTCTGTTTTTGCCGTCATTGTCTCAGTCGGCAATGAGCCAAATCATTAGGCCATTTGCCTTCTGCCTAGCAACCTGGCAACGTGGGAAGCCAAGAAGCCAAGAGGTACAACGACAGGTACAACCACAAGTACTACGGGTGCAACAAGTACAAGCACAAGACCATCGGATTGCCCGGGGACACGGCCCACCCGCTGGTCTAGGCGCCAAGAGTCAAATGTCTTCCCTTGTCTCGGGCGATACACACACGCACACGGAGTAGCGCTGCCCACATCCCACCCCCGGTTGATGGCCGTTTGCCTTGGTTTTGCGAGCTCTTGTTACTCGCGCATCGCTCGCCAGAGAGTTTGACGCTGGCCGCCGAGCGGCGAGAGGCAATCACGGAGTCGTGATGCCTATCAGTGTGAAACATGGGTGGTATTAAGCATGCGCCACCAACCTCCTGTTTTAACTCTCAGACTCCAACCCATGGCTATTATTGTTGACTTTCCTTTTCACTCTCGCACATCTTTTTCCAGGAATTTTGGCAACTGTCACTGATGCGCGATACAAGGACGAAGTACCACTTATTACTCCTTACCTGCCAAAGCAGGATCCTTCCCCTTTGCGGGCAACGCAAGCAAGGGATAGATGCTCTCTGGTGGGTATGGTTGTCGTCACTTGACAAGGGCCGTCTAGCTGCTACTCGCTCGTACGACTCACGAGAGATTACTGGGGATTGTCAACTGGTATTACTTTGTAATACTGGTGTTAGCAATCGAGCATTATACCCGGGCCCTATCCCCCACGGGCACATCGGCATATCGGCAGAAGTCGAAGCCACTTACAGGTACGTTGGACGCTGTATTACTCTCGGGAGGACAAACTCGGATGCTCCTTGGTCTCGCAAGTTCCCACATGAGAAAGCACTTACGCATACTTGCAGTGCGCAGTCGTACGCAACATGGTCCCTCGGCCCACGGGATAGGTCAATTAGCTTGATGGCGGCGACCAGCTATTGGTGCAATGACGCGGCCACCATTGAGAGCTATGCTTCTAGGCGGCGCTGTCGTCAACGCAACGGCAACTACATTTCTGCCCAGACGCCGCTGTACCAGCAGTGGTCTATGCTTGGGGTGGAATACTCCGAACCTCAAAGGCTATTGCGGAGCAATCGACTAGCACAGACGTACAAGCTGGATACAACTAGGTGACGACTATGTCAATGTCCACCGACTGACGTCCCGAATATCCGATGACCCGTTTTCCCTTGAGCGGGCCAGCTGGTAATGGAACCCGGATACTCGGCGCGCTGGCGCCTGTGGGCATTGCCATGACGGTTTCAACGATGCAGAAATGGGCGCAGAGCACACGGCAACACGGGTACGCTGCAATGTGGCAGGAGTAATGAGTATTGTTCCGCAGGAGGCCTACGCACGCATCGGAGATCTGGGCCATCAGGCTATCGACGGGTATACGAGCACGACTGCGTCTTGGTGAGGGGAAAGGCTGCACTGCGACGTAGACCACAGTGACGACCACACCACACCATGGCCCAACACGAGAAACTCTGGCCCACTGATGTACGTAGCGCCCGTATATAGTGTCCATGGCCCGGACAGAACTGAGTCAGACACACGTTTCCGTTGGTTGGTTGGCAATGGCAATGGCAATTGCCAAAATGTCGTTTTCGTAGAGAAATCTGGTTCCTCTTTTTTGTTTCTCTCTAAATCCTGTCCGGCCCATTGATTTTGCATTCAGAGGACAATATGCGCGGACACGGGTTGGGGCGATGAACAATTGTAGGACTTTTGACTGGATGCATGTCTGAGTGCCTAAAGCTTATTGTCGGGCTAGCATAGCATGGCACCGAGGCAGGCACCACAGGATGACACTCAGATTCATTGTAGGGAAAGACAAAGAGGCATGTCGGGCGAGATATTACCAGTGGCCACCGCCATGGCTGAGCGAGGCTGCTAGTAGTACGGAGTACTAGTGCATCTACCTAGCTCATAGGCACTTGGTGCAGTTCAGATGGATGGCCAGATGGATCCAGCCCGCCATCCGGCCCTCCCGGGTAACCTAGAGCTTATCGGGACGGACAGCTACCTTATCAGCCATCATCAGGGGCCCCATAGCCCCAAGCTCACATCACGCCTTCACATCAACGATGACGACCGACCTGAGTTGATCTGATCTGGAGCTTGGCTTTCAAGCTCGAACGCTCCAACAACGTCATTTGCCCAACGCCAAATGTCTCCCGACGGGAATCCACCTCGACCAGAGATCCTGACACGACTGCACACCCCGCACAACCAATAAATGTAGCAAATCTCGAAGCACATCTACTGCTTTTGAAGCAATCGACGACGACGCGCCCGCGCCCGAAGGGTACCCGAAGGGGAGGCCAGAACCCTAGTAGCGACGAATCCGACCGCCCGAGGAGGCCATGTCGACCATGAATCACCTCCCGCGCGAGCTCATAGATGCTGTCCTGCAGGAATGCATAGCACAGGGCCGACGCAACACGGTGCTGGAGCTGCGCCTCGTGTGCCGCACCTTCAACCTGGTGCTCAAGCCATACGCCTGCCGCACCGTCGGCATCGACTTCTCCCGGCTGAGCAGGACGAGCGGTCGCGAGAGGCCGGACATGGACGCGCTGCAGACGATAGGATATCACTGCAAGAGCATATTTGTGGACTTGATGGTGCTGCGGGACGAGCGTGAGTTTGACGAGAGCATTGAAGCTTGGCTGTGCATAGAGAGAGAGCACTCAAGCTTGGGCATAGAGGAAGATAAGAGAGACGCTGACATTGGATGGTATTGGCGAATGTAGGCGAAGTGGAATTCCTCAACACCGTCTTCAAGCGTGTCCCCAGCATGGTGGACTTCTGCTCCACCCTCCAGACGCGGTACTGCATGAACGAGTCGTCCTTTACCGAAATGGACTACTACGACGCCGTCGAGACGGTGCTGTTCAACTGCCGCGATGCCGAGCGACTGCGGCTTAACCTGCCATTCCAGCTCGTGGGCCGGCACTGCAACGCGGCCATAATGATCCTGGCCAACACGTTCAAGGCGTTTGCCCACCGGCCAGAGGAGGACTCTGCACCGCTCAAGGTCCTGGTCCTCGAGAACCTGCCCGACATTGCCGTCTGCCACCTGGGCATGAATCCCATCGACCTCAAGAACATGATCAAGGTGCTCGCGCCGCTGGAGCACATGGTCCTCACGCTGCGGCGGCACGGCATGGACCCCCAGTGGTCCGGCCTCTTCGGCTCGTGTCTGTGGAACATGGTGGGGAGCGCGGAGCGCCTCGAGAGCCTGTGCATCTTGGGTATGGACCATGATGACGACGACGAGGGCGGCGGTGGCCCCATCAACCAGAACAACAACAATAATGGGATGGCGGTGCGGGCCGGGGCGGCCGGACGGACCCCGCGCAGCAGCCTCCTGAGACAGACCCGTCCCTGGCAGCTCGCCCCGGAGGACTGGCGCGCGCGCACCCTGCCACCCCCGCAGGTCATGCTGTCGAACCTGTCGTGCCTGGAGCTGAAGCGCGTCGAGGTGCTGCCCGGTGTGCTCCTCCGCGCGGCCGAGAACTTTGGCCCCACCCTGCGGGAGCTGTTCCTCAACGAGGTGTACCTCAAGGTCGAGCAGTCGGCCCTCTTCAACCGCAACGCCGACCGCGTGCTATGGGTGGGGCTGCCGAACCAGCGCCCGCCCGACGACAGTCACTGGATGGCCATGGAGCTGCGCTGCTCGGCGCCCAACCTGCGCGTCTGCCGCGCCTCCTTCCTCGCCTACGACCACTACATTGGGACCGATATGCCCCCTACGAACGTGAACAACGAGTTCGACGAAAACCATCCTACACCGCAGCAGCAGCAGCAGCAGCAAAGTGATCGCCCCCAATTCGATCTGGTGGACCCGTGCGGTCTGGGACGGAGCATATCCCAGCGCTTTGTCGAGGTGGTGACGGGTGTGAGGCAGCCCAGCGCTCCGACAGGCCAGCCGGTGGAGTTCCTGCCCGCCAACTCGGCGCACGACCACCGTCTCCTCTCGGACCTGCGACCCCGCGGTCGCGCCCGCCCTGCCGGGTCAGAGTCCGGATCGGGGGCGCAGGTGCAGCGGGGCAGCCCCACAGTGGTGGACTACGATGCGAATGCGTACCAGACCGCCGTGGACAATACCACCTCGCGATGGCTGGTGCACGGTGTGGATGGGGTGTTCCAGAATTGCAATGCCGCCACCCTCGACAAGCTGCACTACATTGCCGAGACGGCGTGCCAGGGCATGAATGAGGTGCATAGGCGGCGGAGGCAGTGGACGGGGCCTGCGGCCGGGGCACAAGGGAATCTTGTGGCGGACGAGTATCACGAGAACATGGAGGAAGGTGTCATGACGGATGGGGAGTGGGATTGACGGGCAGGATCTGGAGCAAGTTATTACTAACTACCGCCCAGACCCCGGCAAGAGTTCACGTATATACCGATACCACCTGTACAGTACATGCATGTTTGGCGTTGGAATTGATGAATATGATGTTATTTGACAGGAAAGCACGTATTGCGATGCATGATATGGATTACCATGTATGGTATGCACCCCGCAGTAAGCAGGGGATCAGCACCATAGCATAGCTATTACTACTAAATAGTAATACGAAAGCAAGATTCTAGCCAAACATTTCTTCTATTAGACGACGTAACTCGCTCAAAATCCTCATTTCCCATTGCTGGCGCCGTTGCCGTTGGCAGCGCCATTGGCAGCACCAGCAACAGCGGCCTCGACAGCACGCACGACATCAGCGGTGAGGTCGTCTGCGTCCTCGATGCCGCAGCTCAGACGGACGAGGTCGTCGTAGACGCCGACAGCCTCCCTCTGGTCCTTGGGGATACCCGCGTGGGTCATGCTGCTGGGCAGCTCGACGAGGCTCTCGACGCCGCCGAGGGACTCGGCCAGGGTGAAGATGCGGGTCTCCCTGCAGAAGCGCAGGGCGGCGTCGTGCCCCCCGCGCACGCGGAAGGAGAGCATGCCGCCGCCGAGGCCGTCACGGTGCTGGCGCTTGGCGATGGCGCGGTGGGGGTGGGAGTCAAGGCCCGGGTAGTTGACGGCGAGGACGCCGGTGTGGGCCTCGAGGGCGGCGGCGACGGCGGCGGCGTTGGCGGAGGACTGGCGGGCGCGCAGGTGCAGCGTCTTGAGGCCGCGGTGGGCGAGCCAGCAGTCGAAGGGGGAGGGGACGGCGCCGATGGCGTTCTGAAGGAAGCCGAGGCGGTCCTTGAGGGCGTCGTCGTTGAAGGCGGCGACGCCCATGACGACGTCGGAGTGGCCGTTGATGTACTTGGTGACGCTGTGGACGACGACGTCGGCGCCGTGCTCGAGCGGGTTCTGGACGTAGGGCGAGAGGAAAGTGTTGTCGACCACCACCAGGACGCCGTGGGCGTGGGCGACGGAGGCGACGGCGCGGATGTCGACGAGCCGCAGCGTGGGGTTGCTCGGCGTCTCGATCCAGACGAGCCGCGTGTCGGGCGTGATGTGGGCCTCGACGTCGACGTCCATCTGGGGCGTGAAGGTGACGCGGACGCCGTGCGCCTTGGCGACCTGGGTGAAGTAGCGGTGGGTGCCGCCGTAGACGTCCGAGACGGAGACGACGTGCGAGCCGGCGGCGAGGGACTGCAGGATCGTGGCCGTGGTGGCGCTGCCGCTCGCAAAGGCCAGGGCGTGCCGGGCGCGCTCCAGGGCCGCCACCGCGCCCTCGAAGTTGGTCCGGTTCGGGTTCGCCGACCGCGAGTACTCGTATGCCCCGACGGGCTGGCCGACCGACGTCTGGGCGAACGTGGTGGACAGCGAGATGGGCTCGATGACGGCGCCGGTCGAGGCGTCGTGCGGGGCACCCGCGTGGACGGCCAGGGTGCCGAAGGCGGCGGTGGGGGACGGGGCCCGCGGCGGGGTCGTCACGGCGTCGGAGGGCATTTTGAGGCAGAAGGTGAGTGAGGGTATATTGGAGTAACTGGTTGAGAGGGTATATTGGAGTGTGTTGCTGATGCTGATGCCAAGGTGGGGTTGATGGCGGGGTTTGTTTATGTGTTCCTGACGGGTGTGTGCAGATGTTCCGCAAGTCGGAACAATGACAAAGCCACCGGAGCGCAGGATGGGATAGGCCCCCCCCCTACTCGAGAGAGATGCTTGGACCAAGCTGCTTGCTTGATCAGTGCTCTCAGTGCTCGGACGGCTCAGACCGGGTTGATACGAGCACCGTGCTTGGATGGGGCCCCAGCGGCGGCCCAGTACGGGGGCACGGGTGGAGTCTAGGTGCGGATATGGGGTCTTTTTTTTGCGGCCCCACGGCTGGGACTGGGGGGTGGGGTGATGATGGCGAGTTGGCCTGGGTCTCTTTGTCCTGGTGGACAGACTGACAGGCTGACAGGTTGACAGGTATGATGCCGACGGGAATAAAGTGTACTGCTGGATGAGGAAAAGAAGAAGAACAAGGGTGCGAGATCTCTTTTATATTGCATGTGCTCTCCGTCTCCGATCTCGGATGACGCAATTATAGGGTTTGGGCGTGGGCAGTGATGTGCTTTCTCAACTGCAAGGCACAAGATGCGATCAATACTTTAAGAGTACTTCAATAGTGATATTTTAAGAGTACTAACCTCTAGCAGCAGTTCTGGGCGCTCGTATAAGCCGATTATGACCAACAGATTGAAGAATGTGACTGTATTACTACCACCTAAATAGCACCATTGTATGACTACTGCCAACGCCAACAATGAATGGATTACCAACACGCGAAATAGAAGCCGTTTTGAGAAGGCCAGAGTCACAGAGTATGGATACCGTTGAATGCACGTTTCACTCCTTGGTCCCGGACCCTCCCACCATTGGGCCACTCTCGACGCCATGACGTTCATGGTGTGATTTCGTCTCCATATCATGTTCTGCTCCCGAGGAAGCGGTCTGGATCTCGGCCGTCACGCGAGCCGGGCGCCTTTATCTTGGCGGCATGGCGGCATACGGGCGTGGCACACGGGCGGCACATGGTGTATTGTGTAGCCGCCGGGTATCCATACTCATGCCGTGTATGGTGCGGGGATGTCGGCGATGATGAGATGCGAGATGCGTCCGCGTATCGCACATGGCATACAAGTAGGGCGCAGTGTACATGAGCCATTGCCATTAGCTAATATGCGTGTTAGCATGACATTGCATCTGGTACCACGGAGAAGTCACATACTGCGTTTCGTGCCAACTCATCGAGTCGTGGTAGGTAGTGCCATGGATCATCAGATCAGGGTGTCGTGGTTTCACTCACTGCCCTCTGCTCTTATATACGTGGCATAGCAGCGAGCGTAGCACCGATTCGCCCACGACAACTGCCGCCAACCTAGGACTATGACCTTGGTCTTCTTCTGTCAAGGGTGCCTCCCATGTCAAGTTGAACGAGAAGAAAGAGGCAGAGGATAGACATCATCAGGGGTCAAAGGGGAAGAACCACCAAAATGTATAAAGTTCTTCCATGCGAAGAGGATTAGGACCGTCGGGGCGACCAAAGGGGGCCGTGGCAATTGCGAAGCAGAGGATGGCGATGACGACGAAGGCGATGGGGAATAAGATGAAATTATTGAGCTGGTCGCAGATGTCCATGAAGATGATGACGAATTCTGGAGGGTTGAAGAGCACCATATCGCCCGGGTTCAAGGGGGGGAATGTGATGTTGTTGTAGAGAACGGGGGGCTGGAAAGGCCCGTTGTGGAAGATGATTTCCATGATGTTGGTGTTAGTGTTGGTGTTGATGCCTCTATGTCTTTGTCCTCTTTGATGTTTTGGAGAAGAAGAAGCAATATCGAGGCGAGGAGTTGTTGTATGTATTTATTCATGATATATGCTGGAGAAGAGACATAAATATATGAGGAGACTCTGAATATGGCTTTTAGATTAAAGAATAGACGCTTCCCGGGTTGACCTTGTGTGGCTGAGAGTCGAGTATGATGGAGGCACATGACGGAGATGGGTAGGGAAGATGGCTGTTACTGTGAGATGACTCTTATCATCACTATGTTTATAAGAAGTCTATTCTCAAGTCAGTGAATACAAAGGGTTTTCTTGGTATTCTCTTCTGTTCTCAGACTGTAGGCGCATTGTCTTCACGGAACTCATAAAGGAACATCGTGGCATCGGAGGTCAGGAACCAAAATGTGAGTTTAGTGGCGTATAAGATGCATGGTTGGTTCAATGCTTCCATTTCTATACTCGTACAACTCAATAGAGAAATCAACTCAAGGAAAAGAGTAAGTTGATGAGCGGCATGACAGGAAATCGCTTAATAATCCAGAGAGAAACGGTGATGGCAATGCGAGATAAGAGTGTGATGACTGTATATCTGTATAATGGTCGTAGGGTGGCAGGTGGCAGGTGGCAGGGCAGGTGCTCTTTTGTATTCAATGCCATCCATTGCTCCTGCCTTTATTGCGACAATGCGACAATGCGACAATGCGGCGATCCAGCCGGTTGCCGGGAATTAGCAAAACTCCGATTGGACAGAAGCCCCCAGCAATGGGCCAGCACAGGTCCCGTCCACTGCTGCCGGGGGTTCGGACAGGACTCGACAGCACTCAACAGCACTCACTCGCTATAATACGGGCCCTTGGATCTGTTTAGAGCGCTGTGGAATGGTCCATGGGCCCTATGGAGTCTGCCCTGAGAGCTGCCAGCCCGTCCAGTATTCCACACTATCCGCGGGCCCCGTTTTCCCGTCACTGGCCGTCACTGGCCGTCACATGGGCTCCACGCTCCAGCGGCCCTGAGGCTGTGCTGTGTCAATTGCCAATTGAATTGCTCGGTAATAAACGTCTGACCGTTTGTCTGTCTGCCTTTGCCTCTGCTTCTGTTGTTGTTCTTCTCTCTTTGACCTTGACCTTGAACTTTTGGTCTCAATCGGCTCGCCGATCCACGTCCACGACTCCGGGCCCCAGCCACCCGTGACCACAACACGACAACCGGGCCTTTGATACACACCGAGTAATCGCATACATACATGTACCATCTCTACTACTAGTACTACTACTACTAGTACTACTACAGTAGTATTGATTGTCGCCTTGATCGCCATCTTCGGTAGATGCACATTTACGGATACACACCCAAACGTCACATGCCTCGTTGGTAGACGAGACCTCGAGAAAAAAGTACATACCCTGTCTCGACTCTCCCCCCTCTCCCGCCATCGTGGCCATGCTGCCACTGCGACGACGCCCGACTCCATCTGCCACGGTGCTCGACGCCTCCTCCGCCTGTTGACCGACTGAAGACCATCCCCCATCTTCTTCCACCTGAGCCATGCCGCCGCGACGGTCTCACAAAAAGTCTCGCGCCGGCTGCCGGAGGTGTAAGATTCGCAAGATCAAGGTAAGGCACGCGCGCGCAAGAATCAACCCCTCCTCAGTTTGTGGTGGTGCACACAGACAGATGAATTGACCTCTGACCCTCCCCCGCAGTGCGACGAGACACATCCGCGATGCCGAAACTGCCAGAGACACGGCGTCGTGTGCGACTTTGAGTCGGCCGACGCTGCCGACGAGCTGGCCTCGGTGCCCACGCCCGCCGCCGGCCCTACGAGTCCCATGCCACCACCCACACCGACCCCTCCCGCCGCCGCCACAGTCCCATCGTCATCATCATCGTCATCAGCGTTGCACCCGCCGCTGCCACCACCGGCGAACGACATCAACTTCCAACAGCACCAGCACCAGCACCATCAAAGCAATGGGCACCACCACCATCACAACCAGCATCACCATCACGACGGCCGCTCGAGATCGTCGCCCATGCCGCCGCCGCGGGTGCCCCCGTCGACGAGCCTGCCCGGGGCCAACGGCCAGGTGGACCGGCTGATGGAGCTGCGGCTGATGCACCAGTACACGTACGTGACGAGCAAGACGCTGCTGGCCAACTCGCCTGTGGCCGACGACATCTGGCAGCGGGCGGTGCCGCAGATGGCGTTTGCGGGCCGCGGGCGGACGTACCTGGCCGACGCGGTGCTGTCGGTGGCGGCGCTGCACCTGCGGTCGCAGGCGCCCGACGACAAGGCCCTGGCGCACGCGTCGCACGCGTACACGGCGTCCACGCTGGCCGAGTACTGCGCGTCGCTGGACCGAGGCATCACCTCGGACAATGCCGAGGCGCTGTTCCTGACGGCCACGCTCATCGCCTTCCAGTCGGTGGCGGCGCGCATCTTTGCGCGCGACGACGCCGAGACGGATCAGCAACAGCAGCAGAACCACCACGACCCGGATGACCCGCTGGGCGGCGGCCCCGGCGGGGTCAGCGGCTCGGCCTCGTCGCGCTACTACGCCCTGCCCCTGCCCTGGTTCCACGCCTTCCAGGGCGTCAAGACGGTCGTGGCCTCGTCGTGGCAGTGGATCCGCACCAGCAGCGTGGTCAAGACGGTCATCGACTCCCAGCCCAGCCTGCAGCTCGACCTCGACCCGCTCGCGCCCGACTCCTTCTTCGGCCATCTGCTCGACGGCATGGCCGAGGACGAGCTGGCCCATGAGCCGCCGCATCTCGCCCAGGCCACCAGCCAGTGCTACTCGCACGCCGTGTGCGTGCTCAACTGGGCGCACCGGTCGGCGCACCCGGCCGCCACGCTCGCCTTCCCCGCCACCGTCGCCCGGCGCTTCCTCGAGCTCGTCGAGCTCAAGAGGCCGCGTGCCCTCGCCATCATCGCCTGCTTCTTCGCCCTGCTCAAGCGCCTCGACAACGTCTGGTGGCTGCACGACGTCGCCAAGCGCGAGGTCATGGGCCTCGTCGGGCTCTTCGAGCCCCGCTCCAAGTGGTGGAGGCACCTCGAGTGGCCTGTCCGCATCGCCCTCTGGGACGGTGGCGAGACCATCCCTCCCGACGTGTGGGGTGTGGACTGGGACGTCGCGGCCGACGACGGGCGCAACGGCGCGGGCGGCGGGCCCCACGGGCATCATCACCACCAGAACGATGGGTTCGTCAATCATATAGAGTTGGTGGCTGAGCTCATGGGCCAGTCGAGCCATGACCTGCTCAGTGTTGCTACGCCGTTTACGGGTGAGCCGCCGCTCACGGCGGAGTCGCCGGACTGAGACTGGGGGAACGGACTACCTAGTACCGGGGAATACCAAGGATGAAGATGATGATATCAGTTACTTACTTTTTTTGTTTACACATGTGGCGTTGTTGGGGTTCAAAACATGTATACGTATACCATTCGTGATTCAATACCACACTTTTCATACCAAGACGTATACCGGTTGATTCATAGCACTGTTTATACCAAGACGTATACCATTTGATTCAATACACTTTTTATATGTTACTACCTTATGGTTTTTTATCTTTTGTAATCTAGTCATCTCTCGTATGACGCCCAACTCCGTGCCCAAGAAGACATATGTGACAAGAAACAGTGGCAGAAATGCAAGACAGACAAGCAGAGAGAGAAGATGCGACCATCAGACAACGAGAACCCAAGGAAACAGCGAGGTAGAGACTATTTCTACTTCCTCGCCCTCTTGGCATCCTCCTGCTCAATGTCATCCTCCTGGACGAGGGCGGCGCCGCCCTCGTCGTCGTCTGCGCCATTGTCCTCGGCCTCCTTGTCGCCCCTGGTACGCTTGAGACCCTTCATCTTGCGGGTCTGGAGGTCGCCGAGGTCCTGCTTGCCGAGGTGGACGCGGCCGAGCTTGTCACCCATGGAGTCGGTGGTGATGTTCTTCTTGGTACGCTCCTCGGTGCCGCGGGCCTTGCGCATGGCCTCCTTGAGGGTGGCCTCGTCGGGGATGCGGACGCGGCCGACGCGGAAGTCCATGCGGGGGCCCATCTCCTCGACCTCGATGCGGGGCAGGCGCTGGCCGCTGCGGCGGGTGCGGATGAGGTAGGTGCGCAGGTGGATCTTGGGCTTGACCTCGACGAGGTCGGCTCCGGTCGTGGTCTCCTCGTCGGCGGTGATGGAGATGAGGTACTGCAGACCCTCGACGTCGATGCGGTCCGAGGGCTCGCCGCGGAAGAAGTCGAGCAGCAGGTTCTTGGCGAGGGTGTACTCGTTGTCGACGGGGCTCTCGAAGGCGGTGCCGGCGAAGAGGACCATGGGCCGCAGGCCGACGGCGAACTTGCGGGTCGAGAACTGCGACAGGGTGCGGAACGTGGCCGGGTCAAGGTACAGCTCCAGCATGTCGAGCACCTTGAAGGCAAAGGTGCGCACAAAGGTCAGCGCGTGCGGCCTCTTCTTGCTGCTGCTGCCAAACACCAGCAGGCTGGCGTCGTTCTTCTCGCTGAAGAACTCGAGCGACGTGGCGTCGTCAAACGGGTGCACGTCGTTCTTCTTGGTGAACTTCTTGGCGTGCGGCTGGCGCATCGAGTGCAGGTCCGTCATGGCGTCCTGCACCACCTGCGAGCACGTCGTGCCGCGCAGGAACAGGCATGTCTTGGGGTTCTCGACCACCTTGGGCTCGCGCTGCTCGAGGGCGCGCTTCGACCGCGCATTGCGGGGTTTTCTGCATTGGCCAGGTCAGTTCAATTGTTTTTGTAGAGCACGCATTTTGGAAGAGAGAGAGGTTCAACGTACACTTGGCGGAGCATGTTGGCGGTAGATTCTTGTCAATACTGTTGATAGTATCACCAAGCAAAGGAAAAATTATAGCACGGGAAAAGACATCCACCCAAGAGGGAAGAAAAAAAAAAGCGTCGCTCGCTTATCGATAAGACATGCTGGATGGATGGTGGCAGGTGGATGGTGGTGGTGGTTGGGTGGGTGTCGTCCCCGCTGTCACGTGCCAATCATATGCCTTCGCTCCTGCTTTCCCCATTAGTCATGTTTTCCCTGGCTAATCTGGTAGTTACTACCGTCGGTCGGGGACATTGCGGAGATCGGCAGCACCGCGACCGGACTGCCTCGGTATCTGCCCCGCCACTGTACTCGCAGAGGGCCAGAGACCAAACCCCAGCCAGCCCGCTGTGACGTCCTGACAAACCGACGTCTCTCCTTGGACAGCTGCGGTCCTTGTCAACTCCATCAACACTTCTCTTTTCTGTACATTGTATCACCACAACCCGCTACGAGTTGGCATATTATCCCTCTCTTTGCTTCTACATCCTCTCACTCTTCTTTTTCTTCTTCTTCTTCTTCTGACCGGTTATTCTCTCTACCGCCTGAGCACTCCCAACAACCCCCCACCGCCACGCCACCGTCGTCATGTCCTTCATGGGAGGAGGAGCCGAGTGCTCCACGGCTGGCAACCCGCTCAGCCAGTTTCAGAAGCACGTCCAGGATGACAAGACGCTGCAGCGTGATCGTCTCGTCGGACGCGGGCCCGGCGGCCAGATGAATGGTTTCCGCACCCAGAACCCCAACGCTCCTCAGGATGAGGTTTGCCTTCCCCTTCGCCCCTGGCTCTTCCTTTAGGTTCCCTTTAAGGAATTCGACTGCCATATGTCATGTTGGATGTTGAAAAGTTCATGGGGAGAGACTCGTCTGTGCTAACATGTCGTCGATAAGATGGTCAACGGATTCCTCAACAGTGGCCCTAACCTGCAGCAAGAGCCCATGATGCCGGGCGGACCGGCGCAGCTTAACCCTATGCAGATGCGAGCGAACTCAGCGTCGCCCTCATGGGCCCACGACTTCAACGGCCAGCCAGCCATGGAGTCGGCCTTCAGCCCGCCGCCGTCAGGAGCCCACTTTAGCCCGGAGGAGTTTGCGCGCTTCCACCAGGCGTCCGGGTCGAGGGCGAGCCCCATTCAAAGCGCCGGCCAGGCACCCGCCCAGCAGCAGCGACCGATGGGCATGGGTGGCATGGGCATGGGCGGCATGGGCATGGGCATGGGCATGGGCTACGGTAACTTCCAGCCTATGTATCAGGGCATGGGGCCGCAGTACCAGCAGAGCCAGAACCAGCAGCAGCACGAGCCCGAGGGTAAGGGCAAGGGCAAGGCCGTGGTCGAGCTCGACGATACCAAGTGGGAGGAGCAGTTTGCGCAGATGGAGCTGCAGGACAAGGGCAAGGAAGCGACGACGACGACCGAGAACCAAGACGAAGCAACAGCAGCCGAACGCGAGCTGGACGAGCTGGACAAGGCGATCCAGTCGGAAACAAATGAGTTTGGTGACTTTGAATCCATCTGGAAGGGTATACAAGCTGAGACGGCTGCTGCCAGGACCTCTGTCGACGACGACCAACTGTTCGACCAGTTCGACACGGCATGGAGCAACGACATGATGCCCGACTTCAACGGCATG
Organism: Geosmithia putterillii; assembly: GCA_900188575.1. Classification (NCBI taxonomy): domain Eukaryota; kingdom Fungi; phylum Ascomycota; class Sordariomycetes; order Hypocreales; family Bionectriaceae; genus Geosmithia; species Geosmithia putterillii. The sequence goes on from FYEU01000311.1 coordinate 625,983, forward strand.
GGCGACTGGGGCCGATTCGGCGACCCCGTGGTGGAGAGCTACATGTTTGAGGAGGACAACTTCTTCAAGGACGAGAAGAATGCGTTTGACGAGGGCGTGCGGATCCTGCGGGAGGGCGGCAACCTGTCGCTGGCGTCGCTCGCGTTCGAGGCGGCGGTGCAGCAGAAGCCGGACCACGTGGACGCGTGGGTGTACCTGGGGTCGGCGCAGGCGCAGAACGAGAAGGAGACGGCGGCGATCCGGGCGCTGGAGCGGGCCATGTCGCTGGACCCAGACAACCTGACGGCGCTCATGGGCCTCGCGGTGTCGTACACCAACGAGGGGTACGACAGCACGGCGTACCGGACGCTGGAGCGGTGGCTGGCGGTCAAGTACCCGGCGATCCTAGACCCCAAGGACGTGCACCCGCCGGCGGACATGGGGTTCACGGACCGGCAGCAGCTGCACGACAAGGTGACGGAGCTCTTCATCCGGGCGGCGCAGCTCAGCCCGGACGGCGAGCACATGGACCCGGACGTGCAGGTGGGACTGGGGGTGCTCTTCTACGGCGCCGAGGAGTACGACAAGGCGGTGGACTGCTTCCAGTCGGCGCTACACTCGTCGGAGCTGGGGTCGACGAACCAGCAGGAGCAGGTGCACCTGCTCTGGAACCGGCTGGGCGCGACGCTGGCCAACAGCGGGCGGTCCGAGGAGGCCATCGCGGCGTACGAGCAGGCGCTCTCGCTGGCGCCCAACTTTGTGCGCGCGCGGTACAACCTGGGCGTGAGCTGCATCAACATCAACTGCCACCAGGAGGCGGCGTCGCACTTCCTGGCAGCCCTGGACATGCACAAGTCTATTGAGAAGGAGGGCCGGTCCAAGGCGTACGAGATCCTGGGCCAGGGCGGCGTCGGGGCCGACGGCGCGCAGTCGGTGGACGAGACGCTCGACCGCATGTCGGCGCAGAACAGGAGCAGCACCCTGTACGACACGCTGCGGCGGGTGTTTACGCAGATGGGGAGGAGGGATCTCGCGGAGAAGACGGTGGCCGGGGTGGACCCTGATATCTTCCGGCCTGAGTTTGATTTCTAGGAGGTCGATCGAAGCGAGGCCAGGATACGAGGGTGTTGAGCGTACGATGAGCTCACGAGCGAGCGAAGCGAGAAGGCCTCCCCGGGAGGGGCCGCCGGAGGCAGAATACGTCAAGGAAGGGAGATAGGATAGCATTATGTGAAAATGAACATGGACAGATTGTACGGGCTGTATAGCTACCTTTTCTGGGCATGTGCAGTATTCGCACTGGAAATGGATATCAAGCTACATTCACCTCACTTGACATACACTCACACTCACATTCAACATCATCTTGAACCATGGATGAAGTACAGAGTACTGCTTACCCCATACAGAGTACAGAGTATGAATGTGAGCACGGACGGAGTATTACGACGGCATGAGCCGGACCAATCCTCGTATCTGTACTCTGTAGAGTAACCTTGCAAGCCTCATTCGGGGACCTGGATCTGAATTGCTTTGCTGACCTTTACGACTCACTGGGGGTCTCACGGGCTGCATCGTGCATGCATTAGTTCTCTGTCCTAGCTTTCCGCGTCATCATGAAAGTCTGTGTCTGTCCCGTTCCTTTGGCCCGTATGCATGCATTCTCAAGTCCGAGTACGGGGCGCAGGTACGAGCTCAACGAAACGGCAAGAGGGAATGGCAGCTGGTGTTGGGTTGCCTGCCTGCCAAGTCATGAAAAAGCAAAGGATCCCTGGGAATAAGGTGGGCAAACGGGAGTATGGGTACTCGTACGAAGAAGAAATCTACGGTACGAAGTACTCTGCACGGAGCAGTCCTCCGTACTGCGCCGCACAACATGGAAAAGGAAAGAAGGAGAAGGAGGAAAAGGTCCATCGAGCGCAGTTGCGCAGCCACGGCCAAGACGATGCGATGTGCAGTGCGGTACAATGCAAGTGGCAATGGCGCTGGCACTGGTAACGGCAAGCAAGGCAAGTAAGGCAAGCAAGGCGATGGTCCATGGATGAGTGCCAAATGAAAAGGGCTGGGGAGGACCGGGGTGTGATGTGATGTGATGTGGTGCATGGAGCATCTGAAGTGGTCTGTAGATCTATGCATTGCATGAGTGCAGTGCAGTTGGCACTGGCGTTGGCAGTTGGCAGGGCAGATTGGCATTGGTTCGTCGGGTGCTTTGTGGCTGCTGATGGATTCAGGTAGCAGTTGAGGATAGACGGATTGCAGGATAAGAGGTCCCACTGGCTCATGCAGCAGAAACCAGGTTGGATTGAGATTGAGATAACCTGGAGGATTTGCCGTGTGAATGGAAAGCCTGTCATGAGTGAATGAGTGAATGATGAATCAATCAATCTGAGCTGCAAGATCATCATGTTACATGTTGAGCTGCCCGTAGCTGTGCTGCAGCTGTAATATCAAGATGCAGATATGATTGCGATTGACCAACCCCGGTCCCAGGTTGGTCCCCGGTAAAAACAAGGATCGGGAAATTATCTCACGGGTCAGTGGTCAGGTCACTGGTCACACGATATCGATATCCCGATATCCGGGAAGAGATGAACCAGTCTGTCGTCTCCATCTCAGTCTCCAGTCTTGACTCTTGACTCTTGACAGCGAATTTCTCCGTAGAGTGAATACTGCTGTGGTCCCAGCGTAAGAAACAGCCCGAGAAGAGACCCTCGAGAGAGATTGCCAGGACGGGTGCACCCGCTCGGCGACTTGCCGCGAGACATGGACATGGGTACCAGGAGCAGAGGAAGAAGAAGAAGAAGTAATACGGAGTAGATCTCTTGACCGTTTATTCTCCCCTCCCCTCTCTTCTGTTGTCTCCCGGGAAGAAATGAGATGGGCTGGGCTGGGATGGGCTGAGGTTGGAGGCCGATACAGGGGTGAGGGTGAGGGTCCTGGGGGGGGGCGTTGCGTTACGCTGCAGGGTCACAATGATGGACCCGATGCGCCGTATGTTAAGTCCGGGTTCTTGGGTCTTGGGTCTTTAGCATTGGTTACTCGGGTCTTTGGAGTTTGGAGTACAGTACGAAGTAATACAGGTAAACACAAACGGCAACGGAAACGGGACGGGAAAGAAAGATGGAGAGTACAGAGTACAGAGTACGGTCAGCAAGTGAGGCAAGAGATGTGTGACAAGGCAAAAGAAAGCAAGCGGAAGCAGATGGTCCAAAGAGGCAATAGTACGTATGAGAGGACACTCACTCACAGTAAGTACTCTCACTCAACACTCACTCACGAGTCGCTGCTCAGCAAGGTAAATTGCCGGTTCTCACTTGCGGGTTTGGGGGCCAAGAGAATCAAGGTACGGAGCACCAATACTATGTAGGAAAAAGCAAAGAGGATGGACATGGACATGGACATGGACATGGAAAAGTTGGAACCTGGTTTACACTGTTTGACTGTACGGTACGGGATATTATCTGCCTCCACAGGGATCTTGGCGAGGGAGTAGATCTAGTACGAGTACTACGAAGTAGTTAGTAGTCGAGATAATACTACTGGTTAGTATGGAGTACTAGGGCGAGTACATGTACGAGCAGTACTCGTTGGCATCACAGCCAAGGTGGGTTCCCGCCCGTCTGTATTGCTTCTCCATACGGGTGCATGAGTACTCCGTGGATGATCACGACTTTACCTGCCTGCCGGGGCATCTGATCAACTGGTGCAAACCACGGGTAGTCTGCCTGATCTCCGAGTCTGAATCCTTTGGCAAGAAAAGGAAAAAGGGGTAAAGAGTCAAGAGGATGGGTATGTAAGTGGCATGCATTCCCGTGAGCGTGGGTTGCACGCATGCACTGCACTGCACTGCACTGCATCCCGTACCTTTTCACCCCAACCCTCACTGCTGGCAGCTCATGTATGAAGAAGGCTCGTAGTACACGTACATGACTCGTGTAATAGTCGTGCATACTCCTATACAGTCGTACGGACAAGATGTCTGTTTCAACCTTTGCGGATGGTAGGACGGCAAGGGGAAACATTGTCGTCGGCGGTAGAATACATGTATGGCCAAACCAAACCACCATGACCCCATGTATGTATACACTCTGTATCAAGACAACAAAAGACTGGGGAAGCGGCTCAGCACAAACACAGCACAAGCAAATGTCGCAAAGGCCTCCCCTCCCCCCGTCATCGCTGACGCGCCACGGTGTGACTGGCTGTTCGTGGAGGACAAGGTGGCGCCGGCTAGTTCAAGGGAGACTGCACAATCTGCGCAGTAGTCTGGCAAGGACTGTAAGGCCCTGCCCTGTGTCTGCCCTTCTCATCATCATCATGGACGTGAGACAACACGTTTCTGGGTGCTCCTTCGAGAAGGCGTGTCGCCAAACCTTGGGTCACGATACATTGATGGCACCATGGTAGTATCAGGGTGTTCACTCTCTGATAAGGTGAGCAGCCTAGGCGAACCACGATGATGATACAGAATACATTCATGTACAGCATCGAATCCATCTTCATCTCTTGTGTTCTTTTCAAAAAAAGTCCTACCTTATGTACCTGTAACCGTGTATAGAGTACTGAGTACGTGTAAACAAACGGCAGCAGGCCAGACCCGTTTGCACACGGCACACGATGCTTTGAGACAGCGGTTCCTTTTCGTTGCTGTCTGTCTGCCGTTCCGCCGTCTCCTGCACTACACTTCACTGTACTGGCGTGTGTGTCTTGGCTTTTGAGAGCACAGGAAGAAGAGAAGACTCCTTGACTCTGTCAGGGACGGCAGAGCTGCAGAGCAGAGCAGCAGCAGTGCAGAATCAACACGCCCAGCCACCTACGCCATGGTCCAAAACACGGCCCTGTCTCGGTGAATACAAGCACTCATGGTCCAAGACAGAACGGAAAAAAGGTCAAGCAACAGGTACGAGGAATACGCTGTACCGAGTACGAGTCCACAGCACAGAGAATCTCGGCAACGATACCAGAGACACGCATGCCGCAAGAACAGGGCAGATCGGGGCCCGGCTTCTTCCAGGTTCGCACACAGAGAGATGGATGTGTTTGTAGCAACGTGGAAACAGGAATCAGGAATGCTACCAGGTTTCCCAGTTGAAAACATGGCATTTTGCCACTATGAGGAAATTCACCTGTTTCTGCCCTCAGCTCGGGTCAATTAGCATCTCTCTCGCCATGCCGGCCGTTGGATTAGAATCCGTTCCGGCGGGTTCAACGGACTCACGGACGACGACGACGATGCTGTCAAACCAACAAAACAGGAATCCATGGACCTATGAGGAGGGAGGGCATGCGCGTACAGCCTGTATATCACAAGGCAGGTACCTGCATTATTCTGTACAGGCGTGCTGTGGACACGGGACAAAGATTATACCTACCTAGTAGTACTATCATACGTGTTCAGTGTCCAGAGCACAAATATTGATATCACTGGCGGACCACCAATACAAGCATTGCAACTGCTGGTAGCTACCAAACAGAGTTCCGATCAATCCCAGCGAAATGGGTCACCTACGGGGACCGACGGGGCCCCTTCCTCCCGGACCGTCACGTCATGTCGTGACAACCATGCGCGCACGCATTCCAGTTGGCTCCAGGGCCACGCCGATGTGGAATGGAAGTCCGAAGAGCACAGAATGTTGGGGTCCGAGATCTACTCGTAACGACGTAATTCCAAGGCACAGGTATTACTCGTGCCTGCTGGGAGAGTTTGGCTGGCGTGGGCATTGTCACATCGTGTCTACTGAGTAGGTACTGAGCATTACACTTTGTGCTTTGCTCTTGGCTGTGATTCCCTACATGTCCAGCCTGGATCCAGTCTATCAACACCAAGGCTTTCACTCGACCACGTGCTGTACAGATACCGAAAACGTACTGTACAGGCATTAGAAAGGAAGAAGACTACCCGTGATACGAGTAATGGCTAGTTTTGGACTTGCCGACTCTTTCCTAGGTCCTACTACTATCTACACTACGAGTACTAGGTTCAGTACCTTGTATATCCTCCCCAGATTTTCTTCCTTTCTATCCGTAATGCTACAGGGCAAAGCCGGTACAGATGCGAGCACACAGGGTACAGAGAACAGAGCACAGGCAAACAGAATACAAGTACGAAGCAAGTGTTGTATTGGTTCCATTGGCATGGTATAACAGTCGTGCGTGTAGTCCACTACCAGCCGTTCCAAATGCGGAACATGTCCGATCTTGGACGGTCCATTACTTTACCTTGCACATCTCATACTCTGTACATACATGGCGTCATGGTCTCTGGCCCTGGCACAGGCAACGCAAGCACAAGCATTTGTAGGGGTACCGAGTAGGGGGATCTCACGGAGTGGTCGCCGAGCCGGGCAACCGGGGTACGCACACACATTGCAGTAGTCGTAGGTAACTTCAGACTCCAGCCCAGTCCAGTGGTAGCCGGCAGAACCAACAAGAGATCCATACGTGCCTGTATCGTACCCGTAGAAAAGAGATTGCAGACTGATCCCTCCAGGTAAGCTGCCGGACGGACTTTCAACGTTGACCCTACTCCGTACTCCGTACGATGGACGGCAGCTACGAGACCCAGAGCCCATCGGATGGCGTGCCACTAGCCGCCGTCTATTGGTTCCACCACAGCATCTACGGCCCCGAGCAGTAGCCCAGATACCTGCATCTGTACTCTGTACTCGTTACTCGCAAGTATGGTCATGTTGAGACAATGTCGCATCTTGCCATTGTTTCTTCCCGATCCGCTTCCCTCAACTCATTCGTTATGTTTCGTTTCAATCTTGTACCTGCTCTGTTCTGTACTCGTATTACTCGTGCTGGCGCTTGCACTCACTCACCCGAGCCGAGTGCACCGTCCGCCCGGGCCGACCGAATCTCTCACTCTCACCATCCTTCTTCCTCTTCCTCCTCCTACCCCTTCTGGCCCGGCCGTCGTTTACAGCCAGCGCAAACCATGGACAGCGAGCTGGACTAGACAGGGGAGGGGGACGAACTGCCTGCCTGCCTGGCAATGGCAATGGCAGGACAAAACCGGGAGTCGGGACTACCACTACCAAGTACTCCGTAGACCAAGTAGACCAAGTAGGCTAGTTGTATTTCGCAGGTGGTCAGGCTAGCTGCTTCTGCTTCTGTCTGCGGCCTGCCAGCAACACAGTGCCGCGCACAACATGTGGCCATGCAATGCAATGTCACCCCTAGGGCCTAAGCGAGGGGGCCAAAGGGGGCCAAGAGCCAGATTTCCCATGTGCCAGCGAAGATCAGTCGTGCGAGGTGGCGCTGGGGGAGAGAGGGGCGTGTGTCTCTACTCGCAAGTAAGTACTTACTTTACTATTCCGTATGCGTGTGTTTGTGTGTGTGTGTGTGTGCTCAGTGTCCACCCACTCCGTGTGCTCCGTATATAAATGGGGAACGACGGTGCGTGCGAGCGGTTGTACTTTGTACTCGTACTCCCGTACTTCTTTCCTACTCCCGTAAACAGGTTGGCGCGCCACACCTGTTGAATTCACGTGGCCTGGTGCATCGCGGATCCTGGACTCTGAGTCCGAGCCCTTGTCCGCTCGGGGAGGCCATAGCCTATCGCGCAGAAGTTGCAGCCTACTCCGTACATGTAGTCCGCAGTCCGTACTCACAAGTACAGGAAGACAGGCAAGGCAAGCAGAGAGAGGCAGGCAGGCAAAAGCAGACAGGCAAAAGCAGACAGGCAAAAGCAGACAGGCAAAAGCAGACAGGCAAAAGCAGACAGGCAAAAGCAGACAGGCAGCTTGCAGGCACAGTCCCACGCCGCACCGTCACACACCAGCCCAACCCCACACGGCGACCTGAAGGATGGCATGGATACTCCGTACTTACCATGTACAGGTAGCTTGTGCGCGTCGCACAGCAGCATGGCATGGGCTCGTGGGCTAGCGCAGCACGGCGATAGAGTACGTGCGCACCGCACCGCTGCGCGCACCTGCTGTGCTGTGCTTGTGCTGCGGCACGAGATGGTGTGCTGGTCTGGCCTGGCCTGGCTGGCCCGTGGTGCAGGCGCAGGTGCATCTCGGAGGGGGAGGGGGTTTCGAATGGTCCAAATCGAGACAAACCCCCCTCCTCTCGGGCGTTTTCACCCACGAGAATGCCAGTCGCTGCACATGGCGCTGTACTCTCGTACGTAGCTGTAACGAGTCACATCGAGGTATGGTCTGGTTACTCCGTACTCGTAGGTCAGGTCAGGCCGGGTTGGGTCAAGGCGAAGGAGACCCCCAAGGCACTTGCTTGGTGGCGGCGTGCGCGCGTGGCATGGCATGGCAAGGCACGCACAGGGCAGTTGTAATCGGGAAACAGGCGTGTGCTTCTTCTTGGCAAGACTGGAGTCTGGCTGGGTGACGAGTGTTAATACTCCGTACGAGTACTAGGGATAGCCTGGCCAGGTGGGTTTCCCGTCTTGATTCCCTGCTCGTTTGGTTCATCCGGCTCCCCTCCCTTGATTTGCCTGGAATCCCCGAGATGATGACGGGAAAAAGCTTATCGAGACGTGGAAGGATTTCAATCTGAGTAGTAGTGGTAATAATATCCGTCATGGTTGAGCGAATCCCCTTGGCAGTATTACTCGTAGCGCATTTGTACTTACAACAACGATGACGGAACAAGTAATACGGAGTACTCGTCGTTGTACTCGTAGGTCATTCCCCTCTGGCCACTGGCAGGCAGGCACTTCTGTCTGGGGGATCTGACACACAGACTCGTGTGTACATGGCCCATCGTACCTGTAGACAAAAGGTCAGCCTGGTCAGGGAACGGGAAGAGGGTACGGTAGTTGTACCGGGGTACCTTGCTACGGTGTGCCTCATAGGTGATCCGGCACGGTACAACAGGGTGTGCACGGCCCGTCCTAAGCATGTGCGCAGAACGAACAACGGGGCTTTTGTTCCTCTGGAGTCTGCGGGCTGGCTGGCAGTGGACTGCACAAGGTCATCATGGCACTGTAGCATCCGTACCTAGTACGACGCACCCAAGTACCTGCTTACTCCGTGCTCACGGGTAGTATCGATACTCGTAGTACTACTGGTGGGAGCAACACACACGCTGTCCTGCGCCGTGTATGGCTGCTGCGAGTCTGTGCGTGTGCGCGTGCGGGGGAGAAGGGGACTCGCTTCTGTCACTCAGGGCTCGCAAGAGAGAGAAGGTAGAGAGAGCGACTGTGTGTCCGTCCGAGTACGTACTCGTACCTTTCGCAGACGTACCTCCTGTACACTCGTATGCGTACATGAATTCAGCACGTCCGACGTACTTCGTACAGTAGCGTAGCTCCTTGGCTCCCAGCTGCTACGACAGATTGGTGCCAGCGGCAATCCCAGGTGTGGAGTATCTGTACCGAGTAATTTCGTAGAGTCAGGATGATTTCTGGATGATGGTGTTGGCTGCCGTGGTGCTTGTGCCGTACCGTGCTGTACATGATCTCCAAAGCATGATGAGATGTGGACGGCAAGACGACGAGGATTTGACATCTCTACCCGTACTCTGTACTCGTAATACTCCGTACAACATATCGTTTCTTGCTGCTGGTCCCGTGATGCAAGGGCCCGGCGAAACACTGGTCCGGAAGCAGCACGTGATGCGCGCTGCCGAGAGTCTACGAGTACTTACTTATTACAAGCACAGGTATGGACTAGAGTACGAGTAGTCCATATCCATGCCAACCATGCCTGCCCGAGTTCACCACTGCATGGACAAGGAGCTACAGTGGACGAGCCCACTATAAATCGTAGTTCCCTCCGGCACTAAGGGCGTAGCTCTGCTTGCTGCTGCCGGGGCTTCTGGCAGAAAACGTGCACGCAGGCCCAAACGTCCCTGACTTTTTTTCCCCTCTGCACATAATATGCATCCATTGTACCTGGTACGGCGGCACATGGGACGGCTCTAGTCCGCGATTAACCTTTTGACCAGCTTCATACCAGTGATACCACACGACACGAGTAATACCGACCTTGGCCCATCTGGTTATACGGCGTACAGATCGTGGCTGACTTGTCCTCACTCGGACCAACCCAGCCCAATGTGTGCTCGCCCAGCATTGCTACCACTTGCCACTATTACGGAGTATTGCCATCACGAGTACGAGATGACCGTAGCGGCCATCACGAGTACAGGACGAGTACAGGCTAGCCGGCCGCCCAGGTACCTCTCCGTCCATCAATCAAGCATCGTCGTCATCTCCTGCTACCTTTGTGCTCGTACCTGCTCGTACAGACAGTGCCCTGCTAATACATGTTAATACTCGTGTCCTCCAGATGCACACACGCGCATAAGACGTACATGCACGCACGCGCACACGCACGCAGATGCACGCGGATGCAAGCACCTACGAGAGAGAGAGAGCGTATTACGGCAGAGCACTAGCAGTATGGAGTATTACGAGCGGGTACCGGTACGACGACGCACGCACGCACGCTCGCACGCACGGCACCCCCTGACCACCCGACATCTGCAAGCTTGTTTGCCAATAGATTGGTTAGCTGCAGCGTATTAATACTCCGCGGCACGTTGTTGTGCCCCCGCCCCTTAGGCCGGCGCCTTGGTGGTCACTGGTTAGTGGTCACTGAGAGAGGTACGAGTACTACGGAGCGAGCTGTGGGATTACTCCGTACTGCCGTCGCTGGTCCGATTGATGAGAGTGTTGGCTGCGACACACGTGCATCGGTTGCTACCTACATGGTACCAACCCGTTGTTGCAGAGTACTACTCGTAAGGGGGGCCAGTCAATACGTACCCTACCCTTATTACTCGTACGAGTACGGTGATGCTGGCTGGCGCTGCAACAGGTACGGCGAGGGGTCTTGTCTGGTGGTATTACTTACGAGTCTGCCCTGGTTGGTGGTAGACCCTGGTGGTAGGCCCTGGTGGTAGGCCCTGGTGGTATTCGCGCCTTCTACCCATTACGGCATCTGGTGGTGCGAGCCGACGACGACTAGGAGCAAGGAGTACTCCATACGTCGTACGTAAATGGAGCGAGCGGCGGCTGGTGCAGCGGCTAGTACGAGCGAGTACAGATGACCGCCGTACCAGCATCTACCCGTGCCCAAAAGTCTGAGTACGTATTATTACAGAGTACAAGTACTCCGTACTCGTAGAAGTACGGACTGCTCTCGCTCGTACTCCACACGCCCCTCGTCATCTCGCTGGGAAGAAGAGCCGTCTGTCTCATGTCTGTGCCGCGTCGGTCCACAGTGTGCGTGGGTGTCTGTGCGGACGGGTGCGCAGGTGGGTGTGCATGTCTGTCGGTTGACAACCGAATGGCAGTTTGACTTGACTTGTGAGTAAGGACGGAGCAATACGAGTAGAAACGTCCAACGACGAGAACGAGTCCGAGTCTACGTACATTGTCGGGTTGACAGGCATTGTTTGTTTCCACGAGTAGACAAGAGAGCAAGAGAAGAGGAACAGAACGAGTCAGAAGGAATCAGAGGAACAAGGGGAATGAGTCAAAAAACATTCTTCCTGCTCTGTTCGGCTCTAGTCATGGCCATGGTATGGGGTCAATGTTCAACATGAGGATCCAGAGGAAGAAGAAGCTTACTGAATGCCGGAAGTGGCTTGTACGGACAGGCCGATACTCGTAATACTTTGTACGCAGGTGAGCGTACCTATCGTAATACTTACTCGTATACGACCCAGCAGGTGCCATCTACATCCATCTAGCATCCATCAGCCATCAGCCATCAGCCATTATCCAGATACCGTACGGAGTACAGGCACGGACAAACACACCTGGCACTCACTCACTAACCACTCACACCACTCATATATATTACAAACTCAACTCACATACTCACTCAGCACTCACTCACATAGTAGTATGGAGGATACGCACATGGCACATTGCATAGTGCCACGATGATGCATATCACAAAGTACGAGTATGGTGCTCGTACTTACTTGCAGGGCATGCATTTTGCATTTTGCATTGGCATATCATTTACACTGTATTGCCTGCCTCTATGCACATGTCCAGATTCTCCATAACTAACGCCAGCTGCGCTGCTGCCCGCACATAATAACACGCAGTCATATACCTGCTTGGCTGCTGCTTGCTCATCTGAACACTGGACACTGAACCCGTCAAGCTAGTAAGCAGCTCCAGCTCCAGCTTTGCCAGGCAAGGCAAGGCAAGGCAAGCAAATAGGCAGGCAAACAGGCAAATCAAGCTTGGCATTTCACAACGCAATAACGGGTAACGCAGCCTAAGCCCACTCTGCCCAGCCCACTTCGCCCACTCGCCCACTTGTCCCTGTTTCTGTATCCGCCCTCTCCAGATCATTCCCCGACATGATCGCTGCAAAGGACAGTTACAGAGTCGGACCCTTTCGCACTGTCCTCCACTCACTCACTCAACCACTCACTCTCGATGTTCTCTGTCCTCTGTGCTCTCACTGCTCTCACTCTATGTACTCCGTAATACTCCATACAGAGTAAGTAGTCTCGTCGAACATCTGACCCGTGGCCAGCCCGTCCGCACATGGTACCCAAGGCCTTCTTCGCCGTAGCGGTCCTAGCCCCGTACTCACTTGGTACCCGTACGAGTACAAATCGTGACAATCCCCACGCCCCCCCCTGGCCCATCTCTTTTTCTCGTTCCCCACCTCACTA
>FYEU01000311.1:638674-699226 GCA_900188575.1 Geosmithia putterillii
CCTCTGCCTGCCTGCCTGCTCTACTCCGTAGAGAGAGAGGAACCATTCAGATTCAGGGGAGGAGAAGTCTCTCTGTGGCCCTTTTTTTCTTCTTTCTTCCTTTGGCGCCGTACTCCCCTCCCACCCAAATGCCAAAGTCCAGGTACCTACGACCAAGGTGCCCCAGGTGCCGTCCCGCATGGCAAGTACCATGGATGGCCGCGGCGACTGGCCACCTACGAGACGGAGCAGTAATCAGCGCTCTGGCCTCTCGTTGCCTTGCTGCAGCGGCTCGGTTTGCGAGTGCCACTTTAAGCACTTGAACCACCGGCCATTATTACCGTGGTTCTTGAGAATCCTCGTAATAATACTACTAGTACTCCGTAGTAGTACTCGGTACTGTGTAGAAAGCCCATGTACTCTGTACGAGAGAGAATAGTCCCGTACAGCTTGAGCAGAGGAACCAGCAGCAGCGGCAGCGGCAGTCCTTGGAGAAAAGAGACCTACTAATTAATAGCTAGCAGTAGTACTACTATTGCACACCCCAGAGTCCCACCTCTCTTCTCTCTCTCATCCCACGCTCCCTTTCTTCTCACTTTCCAACATTACTTCCTTCGTACCTACCTCACTTCTCTCTCACTCCTTCCCTCTCTCTTTCTTTGCCTCAAAACTCTTTTCTCTCGTCTAGGGCCATGCTGCGTTTTCTGGCATGGTAGATTTCACCATTTGCGTCTCTTGCCGACGAAACCTCTTTTTTCTTCTTTCTTAATCAATCTATTTACCTTGATCTTCTTCTTCTGAACCTGGGACATAGTATTACCAAGTAGAGTCCATTACTTGGTACTAGAACTGTCCACACCCCCCCTCGGATCGTCTCCCGCCGCACGTAACCACCAACACTACGACCCCCGGCTGTCTCTTCGTCGCACACTCGCAACGCCGCCTCCTTCTCTCTTTCTCTCTCTTACTCTTCTCTTTGGCCCCCCCCCCTCACCTCTCGACCGACCCTCGTGCCACTCATTTTTTTCTCCCCCACGTCTCCTACAACTTCGACAAACTCCTCTGAGAGAAATACGGTACTTCTTTATTATACCGACTATATACCAATACCGACCCCCTCTCGACTCGACCACAGACGTAATCCCCACCTGTTCTCCTTCTCTTGAGCCGCCTCACTTTTTTTACGCTCCCATCCGCCTCTCACTTCTCGACGTCAATTCAACACCCCCACCCAGTCCACGCAGCCACGCTAGAGACGACGCCCTCATCTTGACGAACAACGACTTTCGCCTCGAGAAATATCCAGAGCAATGGAGGCCCAGGCCCACCCCAGGCCTCAGCTCCCCAAGGCTGGCCTGACCAACATTCTCAACAAGGAGGAGCATCCTGCCATCTCCAACGGTGCGCCGCCACTGCGCGACTCGGGCTTCTACTCGACGGCCGACGTCTCGAGCAAACGTAAGTTTTCCGTCTGTCTGTCCGCGGACCGTTGGAAGTAACAAACAAACGCCTTCCTTCCCTTGCCCACTGCCCCCGCTCGCTCGCTCGCACCTTCCCCCACCACTGTTACTCACCTCACTCTCACTACAGACACATCGGCCGCCTCCTTCGTCAATGGCATGAGCCCCGCGCCCTCGGGGTACCAGTCCTCGATCGACAAGACGCCCTCGCCAGTCGCGCCCAACATGTCGGCTCACCCGCAACACTCGGCCGTGTCCCCCTCGACGAGTCACATGAGCGTCGCGTCCATGGTATCTCCCACAGCCTCGTCCAACGGCCACCCAGACATGCGCCACCAGCCTTCGATGGACTCGAACCACAGCAGCACGTCGACTCTCGGGGGTAACGGCGGCAACGGCGTAGGACCCGCCGACCAATCTTCCCTGCTGGGGGGCCGCCGCGAGAGCGTCGACAGCCGCATCAACCAGGGCCTGAGCGACATGCGCCTCGGCGGCAACTCGCCCTACGCCACGCACAACCACTCGACCACGTCGATCCAGAACACACTCAACTCGCAGCGCCACCCGCGCGCCGGGCTCGACACGCCCCCGGTCCAGCGCATCTCCAACGGCTACGCTCCCAGCGCTGAGCGCAACCCCGCTGCCGATTCCTCCTCGTCCTCTTCGCGGTCCAACCCCGCCACCAGCAGGACCGCCCCGGCTATCACCGGTCCCGCCACTGGCAACATTGCCCGCGCCGCCGAGCCCACAAAGGGTCAGGCCTGGGCCTTCCCCGAGGAGGAGGTCCAGCGCGTCGGCCAACCGCCGCAGATGCCCCAGCAGCACACGCTGTACCACCACCCGATGCCTCAGATGCCCACCACGTCGTCATCGACACAGCTGCAGACCCCGTACGACCTGTCGAGACGCAGCAGCATATCCGAGTCCATCGCTAGCAGCCAGCTGACGGCCGACTCGCGTCTGCCTGCGGGACAGAGGCGGCTCGACGACGGGCCCTCTCCGCCCGACGACTACCCCATGCACATGCAGCTGAGCGACCTGCAGGCTCACGAGCTGGGCGGCAACCAGCCCTACAGCCGGACGCCTGAGCTGCGCGTAAGCCACAAGCTTGCCGAGAGGAAGAGGCGCACTGAGATGAAGGAGCTGTTTGACGCGCTGAGGGATGAGATGCCCCAGGAGAGGGGGTCCAAGGCTTCCAAGTGGGAGATTCTCACAAAGGGTACGTTCGCTTCGATGTATATGCAGTCACTTGTTCATGTACCTGTTCAAGTACACTGGCGTATACATGTTATATATATACTTCCTCACATGATCGTCACACATACTAACGAAAACAGCCATCAACGAACACCGCGCACAAAAGGACTACATCCAGCTTCTCCAGTCAAAGTACCAGTCCATCGCACACGAAAACGACGTCCTCCGCCAGCAACTGCAGTCCTACCGCGGCGGAGGAGGAGAACCCCCCGCCCCCTCGCAACACCAGTACCGCGGCGGCCCAGACAACGGTGCACCGTCACAGGCACCGCCGCCCCCCCCTCAGCAGCAGGCCCCGCCCCCGCCGTCCGCCCCCGCCCCCGCACCACCCGGCGGAGGACCCTACGCCTCGGCATCTTCCTCGGACCACCAATACGCCTCGTCGAACCGGACGGAGCTGCCCCCCCTGCGGTCCATCAGCAGCGGCATGCACAGCGGTAGCGCCGGAGGCCCCCCTGGACCCGACTCGATGACGGGGGTGCAGTACGACTCGCCGAGCAGTGCTGGCGGGTACCGGTCAGAGCGGTACTAGAAGTCCTGCCCTGACTGGGACCCTGACTGGTACGGTACTCGAGAGTATCGGGAGTATCGGGAGCCTGTGCCTCTCCCGTCGGTGGTGGAGAAGCAATGGCAGCTGCAGGCTTCCGACCCCGGCAAGGGGACCAGACTCGCGGCTCTGCGCCGCGGCGCATCTACTCCATGATTGAGCTAGCCTGTGGGCTCTACCTTACTGCCTAGGATCCAGGTCTCCTCCCGATGCGACGTTATGAACTGGAAACACATGTTTCCGACTTCTCTTCTTCTCTTTTTTACTTATTTCACCCGCTTCACTTTCACGTCTACAGCGTCTACGAATCAAAGGGACATGCGTGGAAGTCCCATACCCCGGAACGCCCATTTATTTTTTTCCCTTGTCTTTTTGCGTCAAAAACCCGAACAAGAGGCTCGCACGACGTTTTGTCTCGTCTCTCATGTCTTATTACA
This sequence comes from Geosmithia putterillii, assembly GCA_900188575.1. Lineage (NCBI taxonomy): Eukaryota > Fungi > Ascomycota > Sordariomycetes > Hypocreales > Bionectriaceae > Geosmithia > Geosmithia putterillii. The sequence continues at coordinate 642,355 of FYEU01000311.1, forward strand.
CAACTCTTTCGCGTCGTTTATTTTCCCGCCCCGCGTCATTTGTATACAACAGGGACACTGCTATTTCTGTCTGTCCCCACCACGGCTATTACAGCAACTCACGATATGTCTCGTCTATTTTTCTTTACAGTCTTCTTCTTCTTCTTCCTCTTCTTTTTTCTCTTAATTCTATATATACATGCCTTACCTATATATGGGTACGGAGGAGAGGTACTTTTTTTTTTTTTCTTTTCTTGTGTTTCTTTTACTTGGATGGATGGAAAAAAACAACACTCAGGGGTGGATGGACAACCAGAAAAAAAAAAGAAGGTCTGCTGTCCATACAGCACACTGATAGGACCGGGGAGGCTTCATATACCCATGGACATGTCTTTTTTCTTTCAAAAAACACCAGGAAAATAGGAGGGTGGAGGATTCATATGGCCCAATTGGAACGATGATTTTTGTGCATCTGGCGTTGCGTTGCGTTGCGTTGTGTTTTCTTTGTTGTCACAAGGTCCGAGGCCCGATTTGATACGGTAGCGTTTTAATTGGAATCATTGTCAAATCAGCATTGTGTGTGATCCCACCGGAGATGGAAGGTCTGTACGGAGTATGGAGTATCATCTGTAGAGGTAGGTATTATTACGGAGTACAGTCAGATGCTACGCTGTGGTATGATGGTGTCGGAGTGATATTGGTTTCAGTTACAGAGTACGGAGTACGGAGTACTCACCACGTGTGAGTGCTGTTGTGGCAACTCGTGTGCGGTGGGACCTCAGACAGGGCCAGCAGAGGCATATGAGTACGTAGTACATAGTACTCCGCAGTAATAGTCAAGTGAGTAAGCTGGCGGGCAAGGGTCCAGTTGACATATATCTATGAAATACGTCGTACGGAGTACGGAGTACATACTCGTAACTCATCAAGTGATGGAACCCAACGGACGGGGACGAAGATTGGAAGGTTCTTGCAGGGCTGTCGGAGAGATATACTCTGCAAGGCAAGTGGGAGCGAAGCGAGGAGGGACACCCCGGTAGGAACCCGGTAGGAATCCGGTAGGGTCTCGTCGGAGCTGTTGACGAAGAGGCTCAGGCTCTCGGGGACATATGCACGTCGGAGACATTTTCACATCAAGTGTACAGAGCAGTCCAAGGTGTACTCGTAAGAGCGAGCGAAGCGAGAAGAAGTACCCGTAGGGCCATCGGAGGCATAGTCACGGAAGGGCGCTCTTGACGCACGTCGTCGGGGACATTTTAACATCAAGTACAATCCCACGGTGTAAGAGCGAGCGGAGCGAGGAAACTCCGGTAGGTCCACAGGGGAGATGCTCTTGATGAGGCTCTCGGAGACATGCGCACGTTGTCGGAGACAATGGTCACCCCGCGGTGCAATACCCCGTAAGAGCGAGCGAAGCGAGGAAACCCCGGTAGGGCCGCCGGAGGCACACGCACGTCGTCGGAGACATGGTCACCCCGCGGTGTAAGAGCGAGTGAAGCTAGGAGGGCCCCCAGCAGGGCCGCCGGAGGCATAACATCTGTCTTTTAGAGTGTCCAATTGCTCTGTTTGCCGAGACGGTGGCGATAAGCTGTACGAAGTATCTGTAATTTTTCCAACCGCACCTTCACCTAACCTTGTCCAAAGAAATGTAGGAGGTCCAGCATCTGATATATCAAGGTCATGGTACGATGTAGTATAAAATAATACGGGGTATGAAAGTACGGAGTATCCGTACGGAGTATTGTTAGACTGCGGAGCGGAGATGTTAAAAGTCCGCAAGTCCGCAGATGGATAAGCGATAAAGCGATAGCCGGTGGCCTAGGGACGATAGGCGGTGGTGGTTGCCAGGAATGCAGGGTGCCACCAGCACAGCAGCACACACCAGCACACCAAGTGCAGTGCAGGTGCAGTGCGGTGCGTCCAGTGCAGTTCAGTGTGGCGGAGTTGCTGACAATTCTGCGCCAACGGACACCGGACGCAACGTCTTAGATCCGAACTCTCTCAGGGTCCAAAGTCCGTCCGGGCAGATCGCTCATCCATGATCTCACCTCACTTGCTCATCTCTGTCCTCTCGGCATTGCTCTTTCTGCATCATCGGATTGGCAAATCGAACTCGTCCTGTTGATTTTGCCACATTGTACATTGACAGAATGCTGTAAATCAGGCATTGGACCAGAACAGAACACCACTGAAGATATCACCACTGAAGATATCACCACTGAAGATACCACCACAGAACATTGACAATGGACGTCGAACCCCTCAACACGCTGCTGCGCACCAACACCATGGGCACCAGCAACAGCAACAGCACCCCCACCACGGCCACGGCATCGCCAGCCTCAGCAACCGCCGCATCCGCATCCGCATCCGCATCCGCAGCCTCCCGCCAGAAGAGCTGCAACGCCTGCGTGCGCGGCAAGCGTCGCTGCGACAAGACCACCCCCAAGTGCACCCGGTGCGCGGCCAAGGGCCTCGACTGCGTCTACCAGAAGACCAGGACGGGTGCCGCCCAGCAGCAGCAGCGGCCCCTGCCCACCACCTTCACGACGACCAGGCACCACAACCTCTCCCCGCCGTCGTCGTCTTCCTCGGCATCCCCGCCTGGCATGGAAGAGGACCACAGCAGCGGCAGACACAATGCCACCACCGCCATGGACATGGACATGGCCGACTTCTCCATGAGCACCAGCAGCAGCGACGACTTTGGCATGCCCCACCAGCACCAGCACCATCATCACCACGACCATCATCAGCATCAGCACCAGGCCGGACCTGGGGCCGACACCCTCCAGCTGGATCCCAATCTCGACTTCTCCATCGCAGACCTGCTGGGCGACACGTCCCCCGGTGGCAGCGCCAACCCATGGAGCCTGCCCATGTTCTTTGGCGAGCCCAAGGCCGACTTCCCCCTCGCCGTACCGTCCCCACCGTCGTTTCTGCCCCAGCCGGACGACCAGCAGCAGCAGAACGGCCAGCGGAGCCAGCAGCAGCAGAGTCCCCAGCAGCCCATCCGGGACGTCGCCCTGCTGCGCGACGAGAGCAAGTGCGTCCGCACCATCGACCCGCTGGTGGTGCACGACCCGCGCAGCCGCATCGGCTTCATCATCGACTACCTGACGCGCATGCATGTCACCTTTGCGCGCACGCGCTGCCTGCCCTTTGTCCACCACCGGCTGTACGCGACCAAGCTGCCGCGCACCATGATGGCCGCCTTCGCCGCCTCGTCGGCCTACGCGGGGCGCACGCCCGAGACAAAAGCCTGGATGATGCGGCTCCTCTCCGACGCGGCCGACGACATCCGCGCGCACGGCGCCGGCGGCGAGTCGCTCAGCCCCATCGAGCGGCTGGCCCGCGTCCAGGCCATGGTCGTGCTGGACTCGATCCGCCTGTTTGACGGGGACATCTTCCTGCGAAACGCGGCCGAAAAGGACAATGCGCTGCTGCACGAGTGGATTGATGATCTGGGCGCGCTGAGGGAGGAGCTGGAGAGTGGGCTGGGCAATATGGCGAATGTGCCGGCGCCGGATTCGTGGGATGTACGTCTACTTCTTCTTCTTCACTCCTCATCACACCAACGAGTGTACATCTACCCCTGATTTGGTGCTGACCTGATACTAGGACTGGATCCTTCTCGAGAGTGTCCGTCGGACCATTGTCATGGCGCTGCCCATGCGGTGCCTCATGCAGCTGATCAAGCAGCAACATGGTATGTATACCCCCCCTGGCTATACCCGTACCCCTTGGGTCTACGACTAACAGACCATAGTGGACGACTGCCTCGCACCCGACCAGGCCTCGTGGACTGCGTCCGAGCACCTTTGGACCGCCGGCACGTCAGCCGACTTCTTCGAGGCCTGGCGCAACAAGCCCCGCTGGTGGATCAAGGACTGGAACTTTGACAACTTCTGGCAGTATGCCCGGGCCGAGGACGCCGATGAGATGACCAAGCTGCTCCTGACCATGTGAGTCCCCCGAATTCGCCATCTTGTCTAATCTACTATTGTCACCGTACTGACAAGTCACAGCCAACTCGGACCGGAACTCATGGACCACTATATGCGTGGGGATGGACCGTTGCCCGGGAAGATGCCAGGGCCCATTCTGACACCACTGTGAATCCGGACCCGACTGCCTTGACAGTAAAGAACATATCTTACTACCAGTAGTACTAGGCTTAGCAGGGCTGGCCAGCTACCTTGATTTTTATGATGTACGATGCAGCAGAGACAAATCTCTTCTTAATGACAGGCGTTTTTGGGGACAGATCTATTCGGAACAAACACAGGACAGGGAACAGGGAACAGGGAAACACGGACATGTGGAAATAATGGCATTCTTCTCATGCGCGCTGGGAATACGCTGGAAATACTGTGTCAGACAGACAGGCACAGACGGATGTAACAACATGAAGACACAAATCATCACTCCTCCGACACCCTAAAGACCAACTTCTCCCCGCTGACACCCTTGCTGCGCGTAATGTCGAGGGCCGCCTGGGCGCGGTCCCGGAGGGTGGCGCCCTCGACGATGCGGACCCGGTTCGGCTCGATGACAGCCGTGCGGATGAGTTCCGGGACCATCTCCGGCATCATGTGCTGCTTGTAGGTTTCGTTCTGGGCAGGTCAGCATACCGTCCATCGATACGGGAAGGAAAGGAAGAGCACAGGGAATGCAAAGGAATGGAATAGGGGGGGGACCAACATCGGTGTAAAAGTGCGTCCGCACACCGCGCAGAACAACGCCCTCAGCCCAGGGAACACTGGTGATCTCGCTGGGAACCATGCAATACACGGGCTCTTGCGTTTCGGAAGCCTCCTTGATGATGAAGGGCAGCATGGCCGCCACGCGACTACCCGCCTGCGCGATCTTCGACAGCGGCCGGAGGGTGCCCTCCACGGAGCCGAGGCAGTCGATGATGCTGGGGATCAGGGACGAGGAGCCGTCCTTGCTGTTGCTGCGCACATGCTCCAGGACCCTCTCCTCCACCCCGGGCACCGTGTAGTCGAAGCAGGCCCTGGCGCCTAGACGGGCGAGATACTCGTGGTGCCGCGCGCTCGCCACAGCAAGCAGATTGGTGTACCCATAGTGACGCAGCACCTGGACGGCGTAGATGCCCACGCTGCTGGCGGCGCCCCAGATGAGCAGCGGCGCATCGGCGTTGGGCGGCGTGTACCCCTCCGGCTTGGGCCAGGGCAGCGCCAGCTCCAGATCCTTGGTCACGCTGTGGAAGACGCTCACCAGGTTGACTGGCACGGTGACCGTCTCGACCAGGCTGTGGCCCGGGGGCACTTTCCCGACCAGGTAGGCCGGCACGGTGACGTACTCCTGGTGGTTGGCCTCCGGGCCGCCGTGGTAGGCGAAGGCCATGACCTCGTCGCCGACCTTGAGGCCCTTGAGGTCATCGCCGGGGGGGCCGACCGCCGCGATCACGCCGGACACGCCCCCGCTGCCTGACAGGTGAGGGTACGTGGTGACGAAGAGGCCGCCGTCGGCGCGGTGGAGGTCCAGAGGCGTCGAGGCCGCCCACTGCACGTGCACGACGACTTGGCCGGCCTGGGGGCGGTGGACGGGCGTGGTGACGGTGGTGAGGGGCACGCGTTTGCCCGTCAGGGCCACGCTAGTCTGCGTCTCGGGGAGGGAAGACATGTTGGAGGTCATGTAGATGAACTGTGCTATATGTTCATACAGGAGGAGTGAGGATGAGGAGGATATGAGATTGATGGTATGGGACACGGAGCACACAGGCCTCAATGCTTTTATAGTATTTCCTTGAGGACATTATTAATTCACATTCATGCTCGTCTAGCCTGCGTTGGTCCATGTTGCAACAGGAAAGAAGGCCGAGCCGTCGCGAACCCGGCCGAAGTTCGATTTAATGTAGTGGTCTGCGCTGGTGTTATTTGTAAGCTTTTGGGTTTGTAATGGCGATGCGAGAGAGGGAATCCACTTGACCCCACAGCACTATATTAATGCTCTTACATGCCTGGACGAAGAATAAAACGAATTACGAGTATACCCGTACGATGATGAAATGAGAAGACATGGAGGGGGGGGTTCGGTGTTTGGTCTGGTGTGTGATGGCCAATTGCAAGGTATTGGCGGTTTGGACATGTTGAAAGGTAGAGCACCAAGAGCCCACGTACACGCACGACATGGCCAAATGCACGCATATATTACCGAGTAGCCTGTATGTTACGGTGGTCCCACAATGGGAAACGACACAAAAACATCAATTGAGTGACCAACTGGCCATGTCTTGTAAACCTTCGCAAGGCTACGGGATACATACATACACCGCAGGCTGAGTTCAATGTCACCCAAAGGTGCAGCCAGCGCCTACATGAGCGAATCAAACCCTCAGCCTCGTGTCGCGGGTCTGCATACAGGCGAATCCTTCAAGGCAGAACGCTGCCAGACACTGTATGTATACATGTATGCGTATCTACATCCAGCATGTAGATAGTATATATAGATGGCTACATTTACATAAGGCGGCAACATCCCAACCCATCAGATCACAGACATCTGCATCACCATCCGCGCCGCCATGTCACTCTTCAGCCCTCCTCCGCCCGGCATCTACGCCTACACCGAGATCCTGACCTTTCGCTTCGCCGACGCGTCCACCACGCCCAAGCTGTCGGACCCGTCCTCCCCCGCGGGCCACGTATGGGCCTCCACGCTGCGGAAGTACATTGAACTAGACAGCACGGGGCTCGTCTGGTGGGCTCTTGTCCATGGTGAGCCACAGACTTCGCTGCTCTTTGTGGGTGAGTGAGATGGCTACCCCGCTGCATATATACATGTACTCGGACAGGTGCTAACCGGCGCAGACTGGAAGTCGCCCGAGGGTCGGGATGCATATGAATCCAGCGTCGAGGCAGCCAGTCTGCGCGCCGCGTGGTGGTCCTCTGCCCTGGGACTGTCCACGACAGTCCACTCTGCACTCTACGCGTGGCCCCACGACGCGGTTGCCAGAAAGGCAGGCCTGCTGAGCACTTGCGACACCGTCTCTGTGCTCTTCATCTTCGGATTTGGCCCTGGCAGTGATGGCGGCGACACCCTAGACCGCACCGCGTGGGCCAACGCCTTTGACGAGCTCGCCCGCGCTGTGATGCGCAGCCCTGGCGGGGGCGCCTTCTCAGGCTATCACCCTTCTGGCTGGGAGGTTGTCGGGCAGGGCGGCCCGGCCGCCTCCTTCGCGGCCGCCTTCCGGTATTCAGGGGTGGAGGCCATACGGGATTTCCTACAGGGAGAGGTGGCGACTGGGATCTTGGGGGAGCTTCGAAGCCGAGGCGCGGAGCATGTCGAGGTGCGGTGTCTCGAGACGAGGGTCTACGAGAATGGCTGGCTGGGCGGCGTGGACAGGACGGTGCCGGATCGGAGCGACGGAGCGAGGAGGATGCGTGAGGACCTTCAGATGGGCAGGTTTGGGGGTTTCTCCTAGTGCTCGGGCGTGAATATGTACCTAGTACTAGGTATGTTGGTTTCTAAGATGTTGCGGGCGATGGAAGGTGCACCATGAGGAGGGAGCGTACGGGACAGTACATGTACATGTATTTTTGGCAGCCCTAGAACTGCACTTCTTATGGATGCGGAAAATGCAGACTGCTACTTGAGCAGGGTAGTGGTGGTACATGTAGTAATTCCTGCACACTACATGCTGGTATATAAAGCTATTTCCTTTACCTTTGCGCTCGTATAAGCCTATTGACGTACAGATCGTGCTGAGGTTTAGGTCAACCCTCCTTGCTGCACTCCCAACGAAGCTTGATCAGTCGGTTCTTTCAAAATTCAATGTCAGCAAGCATTCAGTCATCGCGGTATCCATGGGTTTGGGCGAGAGAATCCGGGGCAATGGGAACCAAAACATACAGATACAGCCTCCTTGCCGCCGGAAGGCTTCGTCCCATCCGTCAGCGTCGACACCCAGCCCGTGAACTCAATGTTGGGCGGCGGGTCATTGAGCGTGAAGAAGCTCGTCGACGAGGCATTACCCTCAAACTGGTCGCCAATCTTGAACACGACATCGTACCCCGCGAACCGGGGCGCCTCCCCATCGTCGGTGACGTCGTAGTCGTACTCGCCAAAGTCGATGGGCGAGCTGCCCAGCATCTCGGGGACGTAGTGGTCTGTGACGGTGACAGTGACGCTGGTGCCCAGCGCGGGCACGTCGACTGTGTACCCCGTGTTCCAGTCGCGTCGGTCAAAGGTGTCGTCCCGCATGCCGTAGAAGCCGCGCGGCAGCGAGTCGTAGTTGTCGCCAATGTTGTTGGTCGCGTTGTCGGCGACGGTGATGCCAGCCACGTAGCCGTCGTCGTCGGCAAACTCGAGGACGAAGACAACGCATGTGCCCGGCTCGAAGGGCGAGTCTGACTCGGCGGCGAATGGGCTGAGCGTGATCTGCGGGGCGGCGGAGGAGGAGGTTTCAGACGTTGACGGTACCGCCGAGGAGCTGGAGGCGGCTGTTGACGTCGAAGAGCCAGAGGTTGCCGTCGTCTTGCTAGCACCCGTCGTCTTCGGCACACAGCGCGTCGCTGGGATGATAAAGTTGGACATGCACGCCAAGTTGCTGATCTGGGACTCGCCCAGCTCCGAGGCTATGGCGTCCAGGTCTGCCGAGGAGGCTTCAAAAGTGTCACGTACAAAGGGATCTGCCGTCATGGTGGCAGTTGAGCTGCTCTCCTCAGAACTCGTGCTTTCCTCAGAGCTTGCGGTGCTTGTCACGGATGAGCTTGGTTCTGTGGTGGTGGCGCTCTGGGTGGTGCTGGTGGATGTCTCGCTGGTGGATGTCTTATCGTCATCGTCGTCATCGTCGTCGTCGTCGTTGTTCTCTGTATCCTCAAGATCCGACTTGACCTGCGAGGCAGACGATGAGACAGCCTTAGCCGTCTCCGGACCTGGGTTGATGATGGCCATGCCGAGGGTGCTCGAGGACGTCTCGAGAGATCCTATCAAGGCAGCGAAACCAGGCCCAACACCTTTGATAACTGAGATGGCTCAGATTCATGTTAGCTAGACTGGCCCCCAGACAGAGTACGTATGAACATGTATGTATGCGCGTGTACGGATGACTTACGGGCCAGCGCGTCGTCCGTTTTGTCCTTTGCATCCTGGGCATTGTCCGCAGTTGGGTTGTCGGCGTATATTATCATGGCGCCATAGGCGTCTTCCACGGCCTTGTTGGCGTCACCTGTCTCCGAGGGGGGCAGTGCACCTGCCGTCGTGCTTGGGCTTTCTGTCGTCGTGGGCTGGTCGCTGGACGATGTGTCCTCGGTGGTGTTGGGGGGAGTGTCGGAAGAAGCGGAAGAAGCAGTCGTCTCTGGAGAGCCGCTCGAGGACACAGCCGTGGTGCCATCTGTGATACTGCTACTCGTAGTCACCACGGAGGTGGAAGTGACAGAGCCACCAGGGGTACTCAGGCTGCTCTGCGTGGTATCTGTAGAGACCGAAGACTCACTTGACGTTGCAGCGGTTGAGTCAGTGGGATCAGTGCTCTCCGGGGTATCCTCAGAGGACGACGTAGAGGTAGAAGTCGTGGTGGTGACATCGTCCGTGATGGACTCGGAAGATGACACGCCAGATGAGAAAGAGCCAGTGCTACTGATTCTGCTTCCAGGGTCAGTCCCGGACGGCGTGGACACCCAAGACGGAGTGCTCAATACAGTGCTCTGTGGAATACTAGGTGTGGTGAAGATAGGCGTAGTAGAGAGACTGGTGCTGCTGGTCAAGCCTGCTGTTGTGGTGCTGTTGGATCCCGTATCACGCCTTGCAACGCGGTTCTCAACCGCCGGGTTGGCAAGGCCGGTGGCAATAAACGAAGCCCAGATGGCCCCGTGAAGGAGATAATATCGCATGGTGAGGTGGGAGCGAGCACAATGTCTGCCAGGTAAGAGAGTGGGTTGAGTGCAGAGATGTCAATGGTAGAGGAGACAAGGACGAGGAACTGGGAGCTTGAGGACGAGATCAGACTGGGGGAGGGAGAGAGCTGATGTGAGGTTAATGGTTTGACTTGCACGCGTGCTCGTTAGATATGGGTATGCCCTCGACGAGAGGTGAATCGTCCAAGAGCGCCCGGGTGTACAAAGATGTTGGTACATGCGTATTGCCATGGGATCAGGGAGCCTGCTCCTCCATCCAGACCACTCGAATACTATGCCGTACATGTCCATGCGAACCTAGAGAGTACATGCAGTGGGAAGCCGAGAATGAGAATGCAACGACATGGTATCAGGTACCCCGTATAACATACATGTACGCTTGAACACGGGCACAGTGCAGAACATGCCCAGATAGCCAAGGGACGTAGGAATTTGGAGGATTCTCTGCCCTACGCGTGATTGATGTGATTAAGCGTCAGGAGTCAGTGTAGACACGACGAGGCGCGCAAGGCGCTGTAGGCACTCTCCTTGAATGGCTGGCATGAGTTGATCAATCCAAGTAAACCTGCTCGCGGGAGCATCATCCCTGCATGTACGCTGGAGAGAACAGGAACGAGGAATCAATCGACTGCATAATACATACGTGTATATGAAAAAGTACAAGCATACAACCTTGGTCATTGGGCAGAAATGAAATATGCCCATATTGTGGGTTTAATGTTGTTGGTTTCCAGAGTGCAACTCCCGATGCAGGTTCCACACGGCACCGCTGCATGTAAGACAGAGAGAAGATTCTGGGGCAAATGTAAATAACGGTAACCCTGCATGAGGCTTGTAAGCGCCCTTGGATCTGGCGCCTTCGGCCTGAAGCGGTATAGTTTTAGAGTACGAGCTGCGTGGGATTCAAGGCTGCGGCTCGCGTATACTTACATGGAAACTGCAAACTGCCGGATCATGTATTCCATCCTTTGTTTCAATGGAAGGATCTATGTTGTCGTAAATGATACCGAGTTGCGAATGTATTCCGGTGCGCCTGCTCCGTAGATTTAGATAGAAGATGAGACCAGGCATGTGTGCTATGCACGGTGTACCTGCATGCATATAAGTCTATTTTGGTCCGGTAGTGCTGCGATTTGGCCCATGTAGACAGCCTAGACCGCAGTATAGCGCAGTATACCTGTGTCTACGCCTTGCATGTAACCAAAATCACAAGAGACCTTATGGTTCAACCGTCTTCCGGCGGAATCACCGTATATGAACTACTCGTGTATATGTTGTAGGACGGTATACATGGGAAAGAGGATCGCAGAGTTGGCCTGTATGTTTGTACATTACTTTTGAAGCACAAGACGGACTTCCCTCTCTCCTCTGCTGTTCTTCCTCTCTCTCTCTCTCTCTTTTCCCCGTCCTCTTAGATTTCTCTCTTTGTCTCTGTGTATTCTCTCCGATTGCCCCCTCGATCGTCAATACCCCCCTCAGCACGCACACACACAGTCATGGGTTGGAAGCAAATCTCCCTCGCCATGGGCGCCGTAGCGTCCCTCGTGACGGGAGCCAGTAGCAGAATCATCTGGGATCCCGTTCACAATTCGTGCTCCGGCATGGGTGCTGCTCTCGGTCAACCGAGCGACGGCGCTGCCCAAACCAAGCTCTTGGACGATGTCACCAAGCTGGCCGCGAATGCCTACACCCTCATGGATGACTACGACAACAGGCAAAACTCCGGGTGGGACAATTGGGACTTGTTCAGGTTCACGCAGACCTATGATGCCTTTTTCGACTCCTCAAGCAGACAGCATTCTCAGCGTTGGAGCTATATCAAAGGTCAGCCAGTTCCCTCGGATTCACTGGAACTCCAGCTGACCTATTCCAGGTGCCCTGAGTACCATGATGTCCGTCTCGGCAACCGACTACCTATACATTGCTTGCGACGATGCCCAGATGCAGACACGGGACTCCAACGGCGAAATCATATGGAGTAAGATTGCATACTGCATACCACCAACACCGATCAATACATTCCCCGTGCCCTCAATGCTAACATACATCCGACATCCAGCCCCTCCTCATGACCCGACTCAGCCCATCTCTCTTGGCCAGCACGGCGTGAGCTGCTCCTTGCAGTCCCAGCTTGCCTACGCAAACGTCTTCAGGGGACGCTCCGCAGGAAACCCCGGCTACCTGGTCCTGTGCGATTCCAAGTACAACTTCCCCTTTTTCCTCGACGACCTCAACTTCCAGCCTGGGGCGTCGTTGGATGATTACAGACAGTCGTTGAGCGTCACGGTGTTCCACGAGTTTCTCCACATTCTTATTGCCGGAAGTAAGTCCAGTCACTACCGTCTATCAGTCCGCATTCGTCCCACCTGAACAATCCGACCCATATGCAGATCGTGGGGCACTGACACGAACACGCGCGCAGTGAGAGCTGCCAACGAGGGCCCTGTTACAGCTGATCGCGAACGCTACGGCGTCTCCGGGATCATCGAGTTGCGCGACACCTACGGCCACGAGAATCCGGACACGGTCACCCTCTTCGCCCTCGCGCTCTACACGCCAGACCTGAGCTGGTCTACCTTGGTCAGCGAGACTAGAGACCAGGCTGACCAGCGACTCCAGGACGCTGCCAATGCCGCCAATGTCGACATGGATGTCGATATGGATACCGAGGTGGAATTCGATAGTGATGGCGAGGTCATCATGGGTGATAACTAGGGCCAACCTGGGTTTCGTATCCCTTGGTGGATGCATCCATGTAGCAGGTGGTCGAGTTACTTTTCAGGGAGCACACATCCAAGCCTGCACGTTCTTATATACATTGACGTACATACCAACAGAGTCGGCATGCGAGAGCGTAGTACACTCAGTCAGTAAATATCAACACATCTGTATCTGTCAGGACCACAGGGATCACGTGGTCCTGCCACCTCATGTACATACAAAAGACCGGGCCTCGGGCCACCGAAGAGGGAGGCCAGCTATCAATAACATCACTCACTGACACCTACCCTGAACCTCGCAGTGATTTAGTTGGGAACTACCCGTCTTGTAGCGGACCTTGTCACCTATCTCACAACCCCTTCCCACAACCAGACTCGTTGTCTGACAGTATCAATTGTGTAGTATGAAATAAGATCCCTACTAAACTTGTCGCTGTGCATTGTATGAACGGTGACGACTGTCAGCACGAGGCCGGCAAGGCCATGTGAGGGGCAGATCGCAGCACTTTCCAAATCGGTCATAGGTACTCATTGAATGTATTGACGTAAAAAGCTATGTACAGGATGCGAGATCGGGATATTTACAGAAAGTCGACCAGCACCCAAGTTCAAGTATATACAAGAAGATATGTGCAAGACATACGTCACTCCCCAAACGAGACCAACCCTCTAGACAGTAGCCAGCTTATCTTTGAGGTTGTCGGCAAAGGTCCAGTCCTTTGAGCCATCCCAGTTGGCCGACCAGGTCATGAGGCCCTTGAGCTCACCATTGTAGTTGTCCCAGGCCTGGGAGACGAGGTCGGGTGCCATGTATCCAGAGCCGGCGGCGCCCTGCTGGGCCGGCAGACCGGGCACCTGGAGGTCGTACGGAAGGGTGATGGTGGTGCCCTGGACGTCGAGCCCGTTCTTGAGGCAGTCGGTCTGGGCGATGAAGCCGTCGACGGAGCCGGCGGCGTACGAGGCGCCCTCGCAGTCGTACGACTCGCCGTTGTAGTACTGCATGTTGAGCCACCAGAGCTGGCCGGACTCGACGTACTTGTTGATGATGGGCAGGTAGGCGCCCCAGGTGGAGGCGTAGGCGACGGAGCCACCGGTGACGTAGGCCGTCTCGGGGGCCATGGTGAGCCCGAAGCCGTCGGGCATCTGGTCGAGGACGCCGTCGATGATGCGGATGAGGTTGGTCTGCGAGGTGGACAGGGTGCCGATGTCGGTGCCGCCCACGAGCCCGCTCTCGATGTCGATGTCTATACCGTCAAAGTTGTACTCCTTGAGGATGGGAACCACGGTCGCAATGAACTTGTCGGCCACGGCGCTCGACGACAGGTCGATGGCCGCCGTCGCGCCCCCGATGGACAGCAGCAGCGAGGTGCCCGCCGCCTTGGCCGCGCACATCTCCTCGGGCGTCGACACCTTGACCCCCGTGTCCATGCCGTCCTCCCACAGCGCCGTGCCGTCCGCCTGGATGATGGGGAAGGCTGCCATCAGCACGTTGTACCCGTGCGTCCGGAAGACGGGGTCGTCGATCGACGTCCACCCGAACCCTGGGTGCACTCCGTTCGAAGACCCGTCCCAGTTCTCCCAGTACCCCACCAGCACCTTGCCCTCGGGCCGGCCCGTCGTGTCGCACGTCGACTGGGCCCATGCAGAGGTTGCCGCGCCGCCCAGCAGCGCAGCAGCCAGAGTCTTGGAGAGACGAGTCATGGTGTTCTTCAAAAGTTGGAAATAGAAAGGAGTGTGGGTAAGAAGGGCGAGAAGAAGAAGGATGAGTACAGCTTTGGCGATGATACCGCCGGCTTCCCATCCCGTTCCGTCTTCTCTCTTTATACGTCCACGAAGCTGGCCAACGACCTGAGACGTTCCCATCTTCTTCAGCGATGCAGCCATTCCCTTCCGCACCCATGATGTTAATCTCCGTCGAGCACGCGGCCAGCGATAAGCTGCCCATGGTGCAGCGACCGTCTCAGCAGTCTTCATCTGATTTGGGCAGGTGCAGTGAATTGATGCTGGTCTAGCTTCCCAATGGTGTACACTGGATGTACGGAGTAGTCCGTCAGCGTCAGTCTGTGTCTGTGGTTAATCAAAGGGAATCATTCTGTGGATGGGGGCCGCGTAACGTAGTATCGGCCTTGGTGTGGTCACAAGGCTGGATCAGGTAGGTGCGATGGAGTATTACCTTCCCATATCATCCGTACTATACCCAGGTCCATCTTGCCATCCCACACATATTGGTACATTTGATGTACTAACAGTACCTCACTAACAATGTGTGCTGGGCTGATACTAATGATAATAGGTATTACTCCGCAATAGTATAGTCTCATCCCGCCCCGGACGGGGGAATCATTCAATCATTCCGTACCGGTCATCGGTTCGGGTCTCACAAGGCCGTGGTTACATCTTGAACTACACGTCACATCCGAGACCTTGCCGGTATTACGCGTACACACCTACATCTACTAGTACTACTCCGTACATGTAGGCACATCTAGGCACATCTAGTCACTTGGGCCACCGCGATACCATGGATCATTCATGGGTTTTGAAACATGGGCTGATGCACTGTGTTCATACACTCAACGTGGTGCATTTTTCACAGTGTTTTATTACAAGATCGCACCGTCGCCATCTCGCAGGGCCATGTGCTTACACGGATTCAAGCCCATTTCAATCCACCTCCATGAGAAAACTGAGATAGGATACTCTGAGAATGACATGATGCCATGACATGAAATCTTGGATGACCGACGATGCATGAATTGCAGGTCCACCTTGTTGCAGGCAAGGTTGCAATAGCATGTAGCAAGGACAGAGCAAATGAGACATGACCAGAAGCTACTACTAGTTTGTTTCGTTGAACAGATAGAAAATACAACATATCCACAACTCGGCATCGGTAGATTTCACTCGATAGGTTCAATATCATCCCATGACTTCATGTATTCTCATAATTATTCCCGTGTGAGTTGTGGAGCTCTGCGCACTACTACCGTGCAGACATTGTGGCGGAGCGTTTATCGTACAACCTTCTAGTTCGGCTAGGTTACCCGGCACCGACAACTCCCCTCCTAGCTAAGTCCGTTGTTTACGTATCCTGAAAGGACCTTGTAGGCCTTTGGAGCCATTTCTGGGTTTCTTTTCCCAAGAAGACGATGAATTTCAAGTCATCATGGTCTCCTAGTCATTCTTTACTAGAAACAGCTCTCCGTCCTAGTGCTTGTTGGTTAGTGTTTATACTACTATCGAATGACGGGCTGTTCAGATTTAAGACATCCAGGCGGGCAGTAGTAATGGGCTCCCGGTCTACCTTGAATCTGACCTCACTTGGAAGTCTGAGCACAGGTTTAGGCACAAACAAGTCACGTTTAAGAGCGGTGTCGCATTTTTGCTCGCAGCTTCAATTACATGTAATATAAACTGCAAAGCCACAAGTAGCGTACACAGACTCCACCGGTAAGATGGTGTTATTGATCAAGTTATCCTAGAAGTTGAATACTAATACTACCTGTATGTAATAGTTAATATCCCCTTTCTATACATTACACCAAGACCAGAAACCCCATAATGGAAACCTCCTATCCCGTGTCTGAACACCATACCCCGAGAGTATGCAGAATTCTACACCCCGGTCTAGTATCGCTTGGAGGTGTACTAAAGAGGTGGTTAGCGATGCAAAAAGTCACCTGAAGAAGCACACATACCGTCCAGCAGGTCCTATGGTAGAATGCGGTACCGCATTGGACATCCTGCAAAAGATCAGTCAGTACGTGGATCAAGTCCAGATATTGACTTGAATGGGACAGAACTCACATCGGCTCGACCGGTAGACTTAGACGTGCAACCAGGCTTGGCGCAATCGGCATCTGTGTAGCACTACCGGTGTCGCGAAAGGGAAGAGGGTTAGCTATACTCATATTACAGAGAGTTCCATTCCAAGAATATGCAGCTCACGGTGATGTCGGGCTCACACCAGTCCCACTGGACCGGGGCGGGGTTGAAGAACTGTGCCTGACCCATGGCGAAGAAGAAGGCAGCAGCAACCGTGATGGAGAGCTTCATGATGACGGTCGTAGAGGAATTATTTTGACTTGGAGTCTTGTGTCTTTGTTGGTTATGTATTCTGGTAACCTTGGGTGTTGCGTGTGCAGAGAATGAAGGTAGAGGAGACTGGAAGTTGGTAGGTCCCCGGACGACTCTTATATACACATTCATGCCCATAGTCAGTCTTCAAGCCAACCATTCTCCCCTGTTACGTCGTCACGAAACGCGTTGTCACTTCTCCCGAGGGGATACTTCTACAGATACATCTAGACATGAAATCGTCCCAGTTCCGTGATTCAACAAAAGCGAACCGCGGCGGCTCGGTAACTGTTTCGCTTTTCAGCAAGTCCGTTCCTTCCTATGTTCTTGGTCCAAAATGACGGCAGCGGTTTCAGTAAATGGATACCATGCTGAATAATCGTCCCATATTATGCTGCCGTCTAATACTTCGTACATGTAATCAAAAGAAATTGATGAGACATACCTGGAATAACCTTGTTGTTAGCTACGGGGGTTAGCCCGGGGGGAGTATGGGGGTCCTCGGCAGCTCGGCAGGTGTCTTGGATCACCGCTTATGTGCCCGGCCTGTCGCATAATACGTACACGTGCAAGCACACGTCCATATTTCTGCATGAGTGAGATAACTTCGGAGATGGAACAAGGCCTCAGATTAGATCACGAATCACTGTCCCATGCAAAACATTCAGCTATCCCTGCAGACGCGGCACGGGATGTTGTTGTGTTGCAGGCTCATCCGCCTGGTGGTACGTCAATATCTAGATCTGCAGATGCGTCACCGGCCGCCAGATGTATTAGCTCCCGTCTACCCGTGTCCCTCACCGGTAAATGTACTAAGTATTGCGGGCTAGCACTCTATGGGGACCATCTGTAAATATATCCAAAGTTGTGACCCAATACATGTAGTTAGTGCATAGCCTCAGCATTCTTGGGGCTGCCCGAAGGGCTGCCCAAGTGCATGTACCTTCCCGTACGTTCCTTCCTCGGGCTGTAAAAAACCCCCCTCGTTCCTTCCCAAAGGTTCTGTAGCGTTCCGCACTGGAGGGAGTGTCACGATGCGAAGAGAGAATGGGAATCTTGTTACCATGTACCTAACTCAAAGTACATGTACCTAGTAGTAGTGTGTTAAATGCTTGTCCTGTCACTTCAGGACAGCCCTTCCAGCTGTCCTATGACATATATCAACAATCTAAGTAAAACCCAGCAGTGCTCGTTGCTGCGTCCTGCAACAAATTTCTTCGCTAGGTTAAATCCTTGGTAGGGAGCAAAGGGGCAACAAACACAGACACACACACCCCGTATTTTCACCAGAGAAATGCCGAAATCCAGTCATAGTGATGCAGTATATGTATTCTCAAAATGCTTCGTGCTAAACAAAAGAAATACTAATTGAAACAGAAAACAAATGCCAACCTAAAAAACCATGATGCTCATCCAAAATAGAGGCCAAATACTACATGAATGCGTGAACAAATCCCAGGCCGTGTACTATTGTTTGCCTGTTTCGCAAGGACAACGAACAGTGCATATAAGAGAGCAAAGTCCAGTCGTCAGCTGACTTGCGTCTAGACATTGTCTTCCTCGTCACCATGGGGAAGGGGCTCGTCCTCCTTCCACGTCTTGAACTTCCTGGTGGGCACACCGCTCTCAAACATGCGGTCAATCTCAATCGCGGAGCGGTCCTTCATCTCAGGGATCCAGAGCCAGATCATGCCAACACCGATGGCGCAGAGACCCGCAAAGATGAGACCCGTCTTACCGCGCAGGTCGCCCTCGTCGCGGCTGAAGATGTAGGGAAGGGCGAGGCCCATGACGACAGACGAGATCTGCTGGACCAGGCCACCGGCAGCCTGGGACTTGGAACGGAGACGCAGGGCACTCGTCTCTCCGGAGATGGCATAGCCAGCAGGCCAGCAGCCAAGACTGCAAGTCACGATGATGAGAATCAGGCAGCCGGCCGAGAAGTATCCGGCAGTCTTGGTGTTCCAGAAGCCCGCGATACCCATGGCACCCCAGATGGCACCAGCGATGGACATGGTGATGATGGAGATGCGGCGACGGCCGACCTTGGTGAGGACCCAGATGCCGGTGAGGTTACCAAGCATGCCGCAGACGATGCCGACGATCATGAGGAGCAGGGCGATGGACGATTCGACCCCCATAGTCTGGACGAAGACGCTGGCGTTGCCGAGAAGGTCGAGGCCGAACATGGCCTGGAGGCCGTTGGCCAGCAGGATGATCATGGTACGGCGACGGTTGGCGCCCTTGAAGAGAACGTCCCAGCCGACGCCGGCATACAGCTCGCGCTCTTCGTCAATGGTCTTACGCGTGGCCCGCAGCATGATCTCGGGGTTGACACGGGGCGCAAACAGACGGGTGGCCATGCGGCGCGCGCTGGCCTCGTCGTCCTTGCGGAGGTAGTAGGCGGGGGACTCGGGGAGGAAGACGGAGAGAACAAAAGACAGAAGCGCGAGGATCCACTGCGACCCGAAGGCGCCCAGGTATCCGTTGGACCCGCCGGTGCTGTTGATGACAAAGAGGATGACGGAACCCGTCAGCTGCCCGACGAGGTTGAAGGCCGGGAGCAGTGCCAGCCCGGACGCGCGCAGCGCAGGCGGCGCATTCTCCGAGATGTAGGTGATGCAGACAATCTTGATGAAGCCGACTGAGCAGCCCTGCACCGTCACGCCCGCTGTGAACATAATGCGCCGGTCCAGAGCCTCGTCTTGGAAGCGCGAAAAGAAGATGAGCGTGATGGACGCCGCCGACATGACGCTGCCAATCATCAGGCTCATCCGCCGACCCGTCATGTCCTGCAGCCAACCGGCGGCGATGGACCCCAGCGCCGACCCGGCGGCTGAGAGCCCGCTGAAGAGCGACAGCCACATGCCCGGGATGGTCATCTCGCCACCGATGCGGTCGCCAAAGTCGTTCTTGAACGGGTCCACACCCGGAATCGACCCGACAATCACCAGGTCGTAGCCGTATGACACCACCGGCACCATGATTGCCATGCAGAACATGACAATCTTGGGATACCGCTTGACAGCCTGCCAGAGCGGCATCTTGTCCGGCTCCGTCTCGTCGTACTCGATGCTCTGCTGACCTGGTTCCTTGAGCGGCACGCTCGAGTAGGTCTGGTGGGCATCCTCGCCGCTGCTTTCGCTGCTGACGGAGAGGGATCGGGAGACCATCTTGATGTTTTCCGTCATGTTGGCGATCTTGGGGGGCTTCGCCAGGATGGGATGGTTCTCCTCTTGGTGTGTATGTGAAGATGTGATATAAGTTGTAGACGTGTTATGTGTTGTATGTACTAATGTTCAATGTGTTGTTGTTGTGTTGATGCTGTGTTGATTCTGTGTTGATGTTGTGTTTGAATGTTGTTGTTGTTCGTTGAGTGTGATTGATGAGGAGACAGTTGAAAATGAAGCCGCGATGATGAGAATATATATATCTCTTTCATCCAAGAGGGAAGAATCTCAAGAGCCGTTGCTATTGTCCAAAATCTGACAGTTGAAATCATTCAAACCGGATCCTTCAGGGGTATCGGGTGCCCGTATAGATAGACCGCCGCTTCCCGCATCATAGAGGCTCAGGAACTGAAGCGAAAAAGGAAGACGGGGAGCCGTAAGCCAAAAAAGATGGGGTCCGGCATCTCAGATCCTTGCAGGGCTCGTCCAAAAAAACCGAGATTATCGGCTATGCTTACACCTAAATAGAAACGGCTACGCCTCTTTGCCAGCGGGCGCCGACCGCCGGTAGGGATAAAACACGCGACACGGTAGTCTGTCCTTCACAGCTCGTACGTGCAGTCAGATCCTGGGTTTCTTCACTAATACAGTTGTAAATTGTAATACGGCGTACAGCGTATTACCGGGGCTAAGAGACTAAGAGCCACAGTCTTGGAGCTTGTCAGACAGGGGTGTGGGGGAGATCCCCGGGAACCAATGTGGGGGCTCTCCCTTCCGCCCTGTGTGAGTGTGAAAGCCGAGATTCGGCTCTGGACCCGCTTCTCGGCTTGCCGAATTTCGGCTTCGGGTCCATATTCGACGACATCAGCAACAACACCACCACGATGGAATAGATGACGCGGAATCCTCTCATACAGCACACCCTCAATAAGCCCCCTTCCCCTCATATATACGGAGTCTATTTTTAAAATTTGAGTTTCCCTTCCTCCGGCTTCGTATGTGCAACCATGATAACCACATCATGTACAGTGTGGCACAGCCTGCCCGCCGCTAATCGCGCCGAGAATCGACTTATATCCGGTATGTCGGCCTTTGGACCATGTTGCGCCCCTTGGTTCTCGCATGCAGAAGCTTTACTCGCAGAAACCCCATTCAGAACTGTACATGTATAAAGGCGACTTGGAGACTTTGTATGACTTCTATTCTCGTACCAGGCAACATTGGACATTGAACAACACAGCCCCTTCTCCTCCTCTTCACTTGCCGAAACGGGACATAGTATCTTGCATTTACATCTTGACGTTTCAAAGATCCCTTGACATTAAACCCAAACGAGACACATCATCATCATCAACAACAAGAATCAGTCATGGATCAGGGCCCTCTATGCCACATCCTCACGCCCGTCGGCAACATGGGCTACGGCTTCGACGAGGCCCCGATGCGGTCCAGCCTGGCCCGCCTCGTCCCCACAGGCATCCCCACAGCCATCATCCTCGACTCCGGATCAACAGATAGCGGGCCACAGAAGCTGGCCCTCGGGTTCATGACGTGCCCCCGCGCTGCGTACCGGCGGGACCTGTCCAAGCTGCTCGGGCTGGTGCACGACTTTGGCGTGCCCCTCATCTTTGGCTCGGCGGGTGGTGACGGTGCAGACGAGCACGTCGACCTCATGGGGGAGATCATCTCTGAGATTTGCGCTGAGGAGACGAACTCGTATGCCATTGATCCTGACTAGCCCTCTATTGTTGACTATTTGCTCCTTCTTGTATTAACCATTCTCATTATTGTAGGCCCTACCACCTCAAGACCGTCTCCATGTACGCAAGCATCGACAAGAGCATCGTGACCAAGCGACTCCGCGACGGCCGCGTCTCCGGCTGCGGACGCTGCGTACCCGCCCTGCAGGAGAAGGACATCGCCGACTCGACACGCATCGTCGCCCAGGCCGGCCCAGAACCATACCTCGACGCGCTACGGGCCCACCCGGACCTGGACGTCATCATCGGCGGACGCACATACGACCCTGCCCCTTACGTGGGCTTCTGCATGTACCAGCTGCTTCGGCAGCGGGGCGACGACGCCGACGTGGCGGCCAGTATGGGTGGATTCACGCACATGGGCAAGATCATGGAGTGCGGCGGGCAGTGCGCGCGTCCCAAGTCACACGGGGCTATTGCGACAGTCTACCCGAGTGGACTGTTCGAGGTGCGCCCCACAGCGCCCGAGGCGCTCTGCACGCCGGAGTCGGTCGCCGCGCACACTCTGTACGAGAATGCCAGGCCGGATATCCTTGGCGGACCAGGAGGTCGTCTCCTTCTCCAGGAGGCCCAGTACGAGCAGCTTGGCGATGGGAGGACTGTCAGGGTGTCGGGTGCGCAGTTCTCTAGGGGGCCTACAGGATACCAGTTCAAGCTGGAGGGTGCGCGCGTGACAGGCTACCGCACCATTGCTATGGGTAGCATATCTGATCGTTAGTTCTCCCCAGCTTCTGTCATTCTCTATGACAGCCCACTGACAGATAGACATTCATAGCCATACTGCTCGCCCAGCTCGACAATCTCCTCCCGCTCATTCGCAAATACGCAAAGCAGCAGCACCCCACCGCCCCCGAAGGTGAATGGGACCTTGACTTCCACGTCTACGGAAAGGGCAGCCCTCAAACATTTGTCATTGCCGAAGCCATTGCACCCACGCAGGAGCTCGCCACGTCGATCTGCGCTGCGGCCAGGTTGGGAATGATTGTGAGCAACTCCCCAGACACCGCTTACACATACAATATATATATACTGACGTCTGAATAGCACTCCCCGTACCCTGGCCAAAAGGCAACGGCCGGCAACCTCGGCTTCGGCATCGGCGGAAAGCTCGAGGTTGAAATGGGCCAGTCCACCGAGTTCTGCGTCTACCACCTCATGGACCTCGACGAGGGAGAGGAGCACCTCAGCTTCGAAGGAACCAGTAATTCCTCGCTCATCAGGGGCATATTCCAAATCCTGGGAAACCCAGACGGCAAAGCCTTTAGGTCTTCCTACACGAGCGGCACTACTGTCCCTATTCCCGCCCAGGACAAGACCTCGTCACGCGTCCCAACTACCACGCCGAAGAAGACTGCCAAATCCCCCAAGACACTGTCTGACATTTGCACCGTCTTGCGCTCCAAAAACGCGGGACCCTACGAGATCAGCCTCGACGCGATATTCGACTCCGAGGCATCCTACACCGCCACCAGGAATACAGCGGGGTTCCTCAACTCCAGGGAACATGTCGCTTCGGCGCTGAATATTCCGCAGGAAGATATCGTCTGGATGGGATGGTACGAGCCCGCTCGGGCGTTCAAGGTGACGATTCCGCGTGTGCGCGGTGGCAAGAAGGGTCCCGCCGGTGGATTCATGGAGGGTGATGTGCACGGGTCGCAGGAGCATCTTGGGCTGGCAACGCTGGAGCTGCCGAAGTCTGTCGCCAAGGCTCTGTCCCCCACGGATACTACGGAAACGGGAACGTTTGAATGGTCGAGGATAGCCACCTTGGCTGCGTCCATAGGAGGCGTCGGAGCTGTCGCAGCTGCCAGGTATCTCCTGTCGAACAAGCAAGGGTGACAATGGTAGGATCGGGGGTGTCGTAATAATGTACTAGTATATATGTGTGTGTGTATCTAACGTGTTTCTACTAAGAATAAATTGCTGGAAACGTTCATAAATATCATGCCTGAAAATCACCCATGTATAATGCCTGGTCAAAATCAATCATGCTCAGGACCGGATCATTCCACAGCTCTCGCATCATATCCGGCCCCGTCATGCCGAAAGGATCTGCAAACTGCTGGTGCTGCTGGTCATGGCGATACACATCATGAGGATTCTGCTGCTGGTGTTGTTGTTGTTGATGATGATGATGGTGATGCATCGGTTCGCTCGCGGAGCTCGCCGTGGCCATATCCCTATCGGGCAGCTCGTCGTCGTCAATCTCGACGGGGCGGCCGCGCGCCTCGTTGGCGTTTGACACGGCGTCGAGGACGATGGAGACGCCCATGCGATGCGTGAGGCGCAGGCGGTTGGCGTCGTTCTCGTCGGGCCTCATACGGGCGAGGACCTCAAGCAGGCTCGAGATGCGGGAGTACTCGTCGCCGGGGTTGAGGGCACAGGCCTTGAAGTGCTCGCCGGCTAGGCAGATGTGGTTGGCGGCGAGCTGCTTCTCGTCGTGGGAGGCAGCGCCGCTGTTGTGGAAGAACTTGAGAAGGAAGACAGCGGCGAGGCAGATGCAGCGGTAGCGGCCCTTGGGGAAGCTGCGCTGGCGGCGCACGAAGCCATCCTCCTGCCGGGTGTCCGGGCGGTCGCGCCAGCCCGAGGTGGCAATGTTGATGATGCGTAGTGCCGTGGAGAAGGCGGAACGCAGCATGATCTGGCGCGAGGTGGAGTCGTAGGCCGTCTTGGTGATGAAGAGGGTGTAGAAGTGGATCTTGGCGTCGAGCACGCAGAACTCGACGAGCCGTGACTGGGCCTCGTCGTGCAGCCCCTCGGGCCGCAGGGAGGACAGCTCTGTGTCGAACAGGCGGATCAGCGACAGGCCCGCTGCCTCACCCAGGTCCCGGTTCAGTAGGGAGATGAACTTGGAGACGACGAGCTGCACGCGCACGCACATGGTGAAGGACAGGGGCATCGTCGACTGTCGG
This sequence comes from Geosmithia putterillii, assembly GCA_900188575.1. Classification (NCBI taxonomy): domain Eukaryota; kingdom Fungi; phylum Ascomycota; class Sordariomycetes; order Hypocreales; family Bionectriaceae; genus Geosmithia; species Geosmithia putterillii. Next base: position 666,857 of record FYEU01000311.1, read on the forward strand.
AGGTAGTCTTGGACCACGGTGAAGTCGAGTTCCGACTCGATCAGGGCGGGGAGACCCATGTGCATTCCGAGACTGGACGAAGTCAGTAAAAGAGTTCTCCGCAAAACCACAAAGCAGTGTGGGAAGAGTTTGAACATACGATGTAGATGTGTAGAAGCATCCGAGCCATGTGTTGATCCTCGCCTGTGACGCTCCCGCGGGCGCGCCCAGGCTGCGAAGGGACGGCACCGTCTGCTGCCGATCCAGGCTCATCAGCCGCGCCGCCTGGACAGCAACCCCGCAGTACAGCCAGGTCGGGTCGTTGGTTTGATTGAAGACGCCGAGGGGCCACTCGATGACGAGCAGCAGCGCCTGGATGTACTGCAGCGGCAGCGGCGGCGAGAGGATCTGCTCCTGCAGGAATCGCGTGTACGGCCCGCGCAACTGGCGGCCCATGTGCGAGTGCTCCTCGAGCGGCGAGTGGTCCAGCACGATGGAGATAATGGTCCAAAAGAGGAAGGGGTACACCTCGTACGTCCGGTCCATGTGTAACGGGCCGACAATGGGTAGCTGTGGGCGGAAGAGTTGTACGAAGCTGCAGAATCAGAAGTCAGCGATATGTTACCTGCACGTAGGTACACATACTAAGTCTGGACGACATGGTACTCTGTTGATGAAAGGAAGGATCTGTGAGGACTAGGACATACATTTTAAACAAGTCAACCGCCATCTGCGGCTCGATAAAGACCTCGCCCAGCGACACAACCGCCGCGGTAAACTCGAAATCGTCTTCTGCGTCCTCGAGGGCAGACCGGGCGTCTGCCGACGAGGCAGAGCACCCGGCTGGGTCGGTGCCCGAGTCGTGCAGGTGGGTGTGTGTATCCCATTCTTTGCGACTGCGCAGCTCCTGGAGTTCTCGGGCCATGGCTTCGAGGCGTCTGGTCTGGTTAGCACCCTAAACGGTGTCACTCCTCATACTTGCGTATGTTCCTCTCCTAGAGTCTGTCGGGTCGGGTTCGAGAGGTTGAGGCGGGACCTACTTCTTTGCTGGTGTCCTCTTGAATGCTGCGTCGACATTACAAAACAGCTGCTTGGCCTCGCATCTCGAGCATGGGCTAGGAAATCGCTCTTTCGAATCGCATTTGAGCTGCCTTGTGTTAGCCAACGTGTGTGCCACTCAATAAGAGAAAGATCCCCTCGGCTCACTTTTGATTGTCGACATTCTGTACATGTCTTTACCGTGCGTCTCACGGCGTTTTGTGCAGCCGAAGCCATTGTGTGTGTTGGTGTTGGTAGAGAGTTGAAGTCGAGTTGAAGTTGAGTTGAAGTTGAGTTGAACGTGAAGCGAGGTGAAGTGAGGTTTGTTTGGTGGTGCAAGCTGAGATTTAGTATGTGGTCGTGTATGTATCCCACCCTACCTAGGTAGATGTATGTATATATACGGAGTACCGTATACTAGTAGTGATAAAGTACTTGGCGTTTCAAACGCCGAGGTTTCCTGTCGCGACACCTCGGACTATTATAATCCTGTAAGCCTGCAAGAGCGGTTTCGAAGAAAAGAAGAAGAGGATTATGCTGAATGTGATCATTTGAGAACGCAAGTCCGAGTCCGAGCAAATCCAATCACTGACGCCTAAAGGACCGGACCCCAAGGGGGCGCTGCAACTGCCATTTGGGGGCGCAGACAAGGAAGCAAAGGCGGCGTTACGTCGTGTGTGTGTGTGTGTGTGTGTGTGTGCTCGTAATGCTATGAGTATGTGTGTATTAATACGGAGTAATACGCACATACACGGTCACAATTTGCACATACTCGTACCCCGTACACGTACTCCGTACACGTACAACGGATATGCAAAATGCAGTTCAACGTCTATCTCCGTAAACCCTGCAAAAGCAAATCTACTTTGACTTTTTACTCATACTCACCACCTACAAGTACCACTATGAGCACTCCGTACTCAACTACTTACCACTAGCGGCAAGGATCAAACGCCGGGCAGCCTTAAGCCTTACCTTAAGGCGCGCCCGGGGTATCGGACGTCGGACGATGAAGAGGGTCAGAATAAGCGGGTCACCCCCAAATGTGTGCGTCGTACTGTCAATTGAGGCAAGCTGCTCGTACTCGTACTCGTAGTCTCTCCCCTCCTCTCTCCCCGTGTACTTTTACTTGTATGCTGTGAGTGTCTGTGAGTGTCAAGTGTCTCTGACTCTAAATGCTGACATGGGTCGAGCTGACAGCGTCTAGCCTTGCCCTGATATGACAAGCGGGGATGGGCTCCGCTCCGCCACAATCGCGCGCGGCGAGCCTTGTCGTCAGCGCGGATATTCTGTGGCATCATCCATGGGCCATCACAGGCATGGCACTTGCCGGCATTAGATTGACTACTACCCTCCTTGCTGCTTGCCTCCCTAGCGTCCAGCCTCGAATAGGATCCTGGGAATGAATCCTAGGGATCCCGGGATCCATCATAACTCGTACATCATACCGTACTCGCCATTCCTAATAAGCTCATGTTGTGTACGAGTAATAATACTTTGTACTTGACTTGGTAGCATATCCTGGCTTGCCCTGGCTTGCCCTGGCTTGCCCTGGCTTGCCCTGGCTTGCCCTGGACCTGGTAGTTCGTTCTCTGCATTCTGCTGCAACTGTTTACCACAAGCGGTAAGGAACCCCCTGAGTTTGTAGTCTTGGGAGAGGAGGGGGGGCCTTTGGTAAGGTGGTTAGGAGCATGCGCCTGCCTGGGGGCCAAGGGGGGCCAAACTCCACCCCGTGGTCCATGACTCCATATTCGTGCTCCATTACGTTGTGCCCATAGTACTCCGTACTCCGTACGTGCCCATACATTGAGGCCAAGCCCACCGTAACTTGTAAGTGGCAGGTACTCGGGAGTCGGGAAAGTCGGAAATACAGACCTCCTCGTTCGGGTCTCGTCACTTCTCCACGGGTGGAAATAAACGGCTGTCGTCAAAAGTCTCCGGATATGTCTCCGGGCTAGCCACCAGACTACTCGTACTCTGTACTCTAGACTGGCCCCCCCTGCTCCACGGGGTATCATTGAGAATGTGCGACAACTTCAAATTGGCACTTACAAATCTTTCCTTCTTTCCCTGTGCGTCTACATTAGTCTACCCGCAAGTAAGCATTTTCTTCCTAGTGCGTCTACATTGTTTCCAAATCTCTTCTACAAACTAGCCTTGTGCGTCCAAGATAGAGCTGTTTCCTAAAGACTTCTAGCACGACACGTGTAGTATGGCAACTACTTGACCCCATTATTACATGTCTACGGAGTACAGCCATTTGCTGAGACTAGGAGTAAGGGTACGGTAACACGATAAATCTTGCCTCGTGCCTCGGTGTTCTTAATAAAACCATTCGATGCAGGGTAATACTACGCAGTACCAATACTACTTACCGGGTTGCTAGGTTCTTCGTACTGCCATCGGAAATACATGCCACTTGCATGCCACGGAGCCAAGCACACAAGCAGGGTGACTCAAAACCGACCGATACCCATGTCAGGTCCCGTCTCCACTATGCCATATCATTCCCGCGGACTACATACATGTACATGCACTCTCCTGCACTCTCCTGCACTCTCCAACGCCATGGATCAACCATTGATATCACTGCCGCGGACAATTCCGTGTGCACTTCCTTGACTCAATACTACCAAGCGCATGTATCAAGACGCACTCCAACTCCGTACACTCGTAATACTCTGTAAGTAGTACTCTGTAAGAAGTACGGAGAACTCGTAGGTAAGGTAATCGTAATACTCCGTACTCACAAGATACCGACCAATATCATTCACGCGGACTGCATGTAATACAATTCATGTCTGTATGACTACCTCAAAGGAAAGACTAACGCCATCACTGCCGATGATGCAGTATTACTAAAGGCTAGAGTACTGGGACCTGTAGGCTGCATGACTGGACAAACCTCGGTATTCCGACTCCCTAGTACTACTCCGTGCTCCGGTACTACTAGTACTAATACATGTAGTACTCCTAGTCGTGATCGGATAATCCGAACATACCTTTCCAGCCCCCTTAATGCCAATACCAAAGACCAATCATCCAGACCCCCAAGCCGTTGCTGTTTCCTCGTAGCCTGTATTTCTCCGTAGAGAATCCAGACCCTCTCTGCCATAGTAACTGCAATTGTGCCATCATAATCGAACCACGGCCCCGGCCACGCCATACCACGCTACATACTCGTACACGACAGTAACGATACACGAAACGGTTATCGAAGACATTCTTGCAGGTCAACGGTGGCCTGTACAATCCGAAACTACGGGCCGTGCCTCGTATAGAGTCGCCTGCCTCGGCACCCAAGTCCTCGTGCCCTCCTATCCCCGCATGTTCGCCGCAAACGCCCCCTTCTTAGCTCCAATACTCTTCTCGACGATGGGGAACACCTTGCTGTCGAGCTTCTTCACACGTGTCCCAAGCCTCTTCGCGAGCTCCGAGTTCATAGCGGCGACAAGGGATGATTCGGTCCGCATGGTGTCGAGGGGATCGCTGCTCGAAATGTCGGCCTCCGTGAGATCGAGGAGCTGTCGCCTGTGCTGCGCACGGGGCCCGAACCCTCGGACCTCTGCGTAGAGAAACCAACTCCCGAATCGGAGAATGGCCTCTTTGAAAGCGACTTCGCGCTCAAAGGGGGTCATGTGCGCCTGGGTGTCGTCCTCGTAGTTATGGCGGAAGGACCATATATGCGTTTCATGCCAACTTTCACAGGTGACACGGCAAAGCATGTACAGGCCGACGAGATCCGCGTCGCTGAGGCGCTCAATCATAGCGACCTGAAGTCGACGGGTGGTTATGGCCACCAGCTCCTCGGTGAGAAGGTTCCGAAACCGGTTGATATCTCCGCCCCAGTCAGAAGACTGGGCTGCCGAAAGCCCCCGGGCAAGCGTCACGGGGTCGAGTACTGTACGATCTAGGAGCAGCTCGGTAATCTCTCGCACTAGCATTGTGTCGTATGGCTTATCCATGTCGACGATTGCCTTGGCCTCCATGTCGTGCACAGCATCACAAATGTAGAGGGCTCTCTTGAGCATGGCCCGCAGCTCGGCCTTGCCATCGGCTTCGAGCTTCGGCCACGTGAAGTCGCTTGCGGCGGGTCCCGGACGGATTCGGAGGTAGGGTGCGTTCAGAAGTTTCTCCACCTCTACTTCGCGGGATTCGGCCACTTCAAGCGAGGTCCAGGCGTCGGTCGGTTGGATCGTTGGATAGCAGATCAGACCCGTACTGGTATCGGTGTAGCTAAGTCGGTACACGAGGAGAGCAGGGGACCCTCCATATCCGACAGGGAGCGTGTAGCGGGAGTGCTTGAAGCCAAGGATCGACTTCTTGTGCCCAGTGATGAGCTGCTCCAAAGCCTGCGCAGAAACGAGGTATGTTAGCAGGAGTCGTACGGGGGGGACAGGGGCGGATATGTGGACGCACGGGGATCTTCATGAGTGCGTATATCGTAGCAAGGTCTGAAAGCTCAACTACTCTCAAAACGAGCTCTCCTAGCTCCCAAAATTGGCGGGTCGCGCTCATCTCGGCCATTGTTCCTGTGTCTCGAACAGCTCGTCGAGGTCGAGACGGGGAATTTGCGTACGCTGAGCCAATGTCGAGCGAGCGTCGAGGTAGTGGGTACGGTATATAGAATTGGTGTTGAGGATCGAGGCAATGGCTGTGCCCGTCGATGAGAAGTTGAGAGCCAAGAATAGATGTATGGATGGGGTGTCGTATGTCGACAGAGGGAAGCCGAGGAGAGCAGATGCTGTCGATACGGTATGCCAAAGTGAATTCGAGAGGAGCAGACAAGAGCGGTGATTGGAGCTGAGAAGAATGGGAAAAGACTGAACCTGGGCAGCTAAGAAGATGACTGACGCCGAGTAGAACGAGGATGTGACGGGCTCGAGCAGACCAGAGAGGAAGGATGTGACTGAAGCCGAGTACACGAAACGTATGTGACTGAGTCTGAGTAGAAAGGAAGAATGTGCAAGTGAAGCAGAGAATCGCCAAGAGTGTGTATCGAGGACGCGAGCTGGATTCAAGTGTTCGAGGTCCAAGAATGGAAATAAACAATCACGTTCGCCCTGATGCCGTGACCACTACTCGTATGCGTATGGATGCTCCAGGCTTCCTCGTAGGAATACACCCACGGGCGTAACCATGAACAGAATCCGGGTTGTTATAAAAGTTGGGTAGCAGAAGGAAGAAGAGGTAGAAGGAAAGGGTTGAGGTGAGGAGGAAAGAAGAAGTAGAAGAGAAAAAAAAAGAAGAAGAGGAAGAAAAAAGACGTGCTCGAGGAGGCAAGTGACGGCCCAGTTCCATCAGGGTGTCTTGTTTGGCAGCTGTCAACATCGACGGACGTCCAGTGAAGATAAGTAGGAGCTCCCCTAGGGCCACGAGGCTTCCCAATCGGGTCAGTTGACGGGGAGAAGACTGCCTCCAGTGGTGTGAATCACGCGTCAGGAACACACTTATAGGCACATGCACGGAACAATAGAACATCAAGTACGCCCGAGAACCGACATGGCAGGTAAACAATAGAGCATCAAGCACTACCATGTCAGCTGTGAGCAAGGATTCATGAATGAAGCCTCCTGAAATGAAGAAGAGCAACCACTTCACCAGGTCTGATGAACGATGGACACGAACATGAACACGAATTAATTTAAACAAATGAGAATGTCATAGGCAACAAAAGACCAACAATACACATTAGAATACAGACCCGTGATTCGCCTCTCCACTCCCATCAAGCAATCCCAAGAGCTTTTCAATCTTTGCTAATAAAAAAAACATTCAGTTCCATTTCAACGCCAATGCCCTGGGTACATGTTATGTACTAGTCGCCAATACTAGAAGGCAAGCTTAAGCTCAAAACGTCCTGACAACTACAACCTAAGATACGCGTAGGTACTAGGTACTGGTAGTAGAACTCAGACCCGTGACCCACGAGAAGCAGGTCGCTTCACCATATCTATCCGCTTGCTCCCGAGATCGATAATCTTGGCGACGAGCTGGCCCTCAGTGTCGAGGGCGTCAATGTCGTCTGCCCCGCCGAGGCTCACGCCGTTGACAAGGATGTTGGGCACCGTGCGGCGGCCCGTCTTCTCCTTGAGCGTGTCCTGCAGGTTCTGGCCGATGGGGTGCTCGTTGAGCTCGACCACGTACGGCTCGGGGGTGATGCTGTACTTTTCGAGGAGGATCTTCTTGGCCCGCTGCGAGTAGGGGCAGTATGTCTTGGAGAAGATGATGACTGCAAGTGAGGGTTAGCAAGGGTTCATTCGAGAGTACTTTGAGAGTACATGGGGAAAAGAGGACTGTCAAAACTGCACAGATAAAACATACCAGGAGACTTCTTCAAGATGGCATTAATCTCCGCCTCAGCATCCCTCTCCTCTTCGGTGACCGCATCGCTGGCAGCGCTACCAGCCTTGCCGGCAGACCCAGAGCTGGACCCGACGGCACCGGCACCACCAGCCCCCTCCGGCTTCTTGGCCTGTCCGTCCGCCGAGCTCCCCACGCCGATGATGTTGCTGGGCGGGTCGGGCCGCAGACCGGCCTTCTCGTTGGCCTTTTCCTTGGCCTTTTGCTCCGCGGCCTTGAGTCGGTCCTGGGTGCCGGCGCCGATGCGGGCGTCGTCGAGGTCGATGTCGCCGTCCTGGTCGCGGTCCGCGGCAGCGAGGCCGGCGCGGGTGCCGCCGGTGCCGCCAGCACCGAAGCGCGTCTTGTCCTCCATGGCATTGACGGTCTTGTGGTAGAAGTCTTGGATGTTGCGGGTGTCGCGGCCGTCGACGGAGCTGGAGCGGTAGAAGAAGAGGAGGAGGAGGAGGGTGATGGCGGCCAGGATGACGAGCCGCATTCGACGTGGTGACAGCATGGTGGGCAATGTGTCTGTGTGTCGGCGACTGTGTGTCGGGTATTACTCCGTAGAGGTCTGCGTAGATCTCTCTCGTCGACCGACCGAAGAGAAAGGCCAGATGTGGCTGCGCTGGCTTGGCAAGTTGACGTTGCTGTCTGGTATTTCGGTAGCTCAGGGCCACTGTCGAGTCATGGGTACCGAAGGGAGAAATGACCAGGTGGAGCTGGCGTCTGGGAATAGCGTGTCGTTCTTGATGGGTCGTCGTCGTCGTCGTCGAGCCAAAAGAGGAAGGGAGGGGAAGGTAAAAAGCAAGATGCTGGTATGACAGCAGTGCGTCTATCGGGAGGGGCGATGGTAGGATAGGATGGACATGGGTTCGCTCTCTGTACAAAGGTGCCTGGTCGTACTCGCACGAGACTAAGTATCGGCGACGGCGGTCGTGTGCGGGTTGGGTGGATGGATGGGATGACGGATGGACGCAGACTGCAGACGCAGACGCAGACGCAGGGAAACGGGGTCGGGGTCAGCGACAGCGAGTAGCGAAACGGAAACGGGGGCTGACGGGGTTGCAGTTGCAGCTGGAATACTCGTAGTCTCGTACCGTGTACGGAGAACGGAGCATTGATAGAGAGTACTACTGCCTACTAGTAGTAATAGTACCTAAGTAAGGTATTACTTGTATTACGCGGTGGGAATACGACGTAATAAAGAGTGCGCCGTTGCAATGGCAGACTGTGCTGTGCTGTTTGGGCAGGAGCATTGGACGAGTCGCGAGCTGCCCTTTGACACTGTGGACCCTGTTTTCGTCTTGGCGCTACGCTGTCCTCGGTGCGCATCAATCCACACGCTGCAACGTTCCGTATTCTCTTCCTTTCTATGGACAAACGGAGTACGGAGCACGGAGCACTACTAATACTAACTCCAGTCTCGAGTACCATTGTGCATTGCCGATTCCAGCATCCAATATTCTCTCAATACACTCTACGAATCGCTCAGTGAATCAACTATTAATATCCCAATCTTCTCTCACCACGACAGGCCAAGAAGACTGGCAACTGACCCTCGTTCGTTTCGGACGCGTTTCGCTGAACGGATCACGTCGCGAAGCCATCATCCAGCACGGGGCGGTTTCACTTGAGGCTCTGCGTCTACAAACCGAACATTGACAGACAGTTTTACATCGAATACGAGGCTTAAAATGTTTATATTTCTCAGCTCAAGGCCGTTGACGAGTACTGCCACGCCGCCGTTTTCCTCGCCGTCGTCCACCGTCTCGACAAGTACCCCAGCACCCATCCCTCGGCCACGCCCAGCGCGCAGCCCATCATCAGCCGCGAGAGGAGATACGCCATCTTGTCCAACGTCCGCGACCCTGCTGCTGCGGCTGCGGCTGCGCTCGTGAAACCATCACCGCTGCTGCTCGACATGCGTCGGTAATACAGGTCCGAGTAGACGGCTCTGCCCAGAGACGGACGGGCGTGCTCCGCATTAACCTAGATTTCCCGTATCTCGTATTAATGCGCCGTTGCTTGTGATCTCGTGTGGTGTTAAGAAAGGCTATATGAGGGCTCACCTGTGTCCGTCCGTCTATATCCCCCTGTGTTATGTGTTGTGGACGGTGGTGGTGCACCTTGGTCGGGACGACGACGTCATTGGCCGTGATGGGCGCGGCCTGGATGCAGATGGCCAGGATGGCACATGCAAGGAAGAGGAACACCTTGAATGAAGGAGCCATGGCTGATGGATTGATCAATTGATTGAATGATCTGATCTTATTTGACCTGGATATAATAGCAGTCTGGTTCTACGAGGATATATCCAGCAAGGCTCGTCTTGTTATATAGAGCGCCCTGCCAGGCCCAGCCTTGGAAACGTATGGCCGTGGCCGTGTGTCCATACCAGACGACGGGTGTGGCTGGCTTTGACTGCATTCCAACGACGAGTTGGCCTTCACCAGCTTTGCGCACGCGGGACGGTCCACAGTTTGACAATGACTTGAATTTCTGTCCTTTGACTATTTACCCTTTTTTGTCTTTTATTCCCCCGCATATTGAAAAGTGTCCAAAAGTGTGAGTCATGATCTCTAGCCAGCTGTTCAAAAGTTGATGGAGTCTGTCCTGGTTCGCGATGTTCAATAGTTGAGGACAGCGCATCTTGGGCCTCGAGAGTGAATGACTAATCCACTTTGGCCAATCACATGCTACAATCGTCGCCACTCGGACGCCTTCTTCTGGCTTCGATGAAATCTGGCATCAAGTCATCTTCATGTACAACAGTGTATTACTCCGTACTTTATAATACCCAGGTTCTCCTTTTTTTTTTTTTGTCTTTTGTCTTTATCCTGATATCCATTCTATATCATCACACTGGTCGGCATTCCATCAACTAGCATCATACCCAGCGAGCTGCTTTTCGTCTTGCATTACCCCACCATCGCTCAACAGAGGGACTGGAACATTGCATCGGCACACCCACATCATAAGGAACATTAAAAGCCTGTCGCCGTAAGAGGCAGACGGACACACACACACACACACACACACAATGCCTTCTCCACGCAGGCGGGCCAACTGGTCCCCCCTCTTCACAATCCTCTTCGTCGCCCTCATCTGCCTCCTCCCAGCCCTGGCCCTCGCCTCAACAGCAGCATCGCCATCACCCTCACAGCAAGCATCAGACGACGAGCTCATCTGCCACACCTCCAACCCAGACGAGTGCTACCCGCGCGTCTTCAACCCCACAGACGAGTTCCAGACCGTCCACGACGACCAGGAGATCCCCAAGGGCCTCCACGTGCGCCTCGACATCTCCACCGGCAAGCGAGAGGCCAAGATCAATGTCCCGGACGAGGTGCCCCCTGAGCTCGTAGGCGTGGAAAAGGACCAGGGCATGATTGTCGTCGAGGGCAGCGGCAGCAACGACGACCAGCAGCAGCCGCGGGTGCCCCGGGGCGCCCCCGAGTACGAGTCAGTAGGCAAGGTTAAGGAGCCACAGAACAACGCCGAGTCGGCGCGCTTCTTCCAGGACGCCCTGACCATTGTCAAGACGCCCGACAACAAGAACAGCGCGGACGCCGCGCACAACGTCAACGTAGCCCTCGACTCCCTCGAGGATATCTCCCACGACATCTACTACGGCCTCAAGATCACCGAGGACACCGAGGCCGTCAAGGCTCTCCTGTGCCTCATGGCCGGGCAGGACGGCCTCGACACCGACGGATCCCCGCTCTACGACCAAAAGGCCGCCACGGTCCTCTCCGGCGCTCTGTCCAACAACCCCACCGCCCTCAAGGAGATCACCGGCGCATGGGCGCTCCTCATGGATGACACGTGCCCCAATGTCAAGGAGCCACTGGGCAAGAGCTTCTACTCGAGCTTCGTGCCTCCCTCCTCGGAAGGCGTAACGGCCGCCGGTAAGGCCGCCAAGGCTGCCAAGGCCAAGGTCTCCGTCATCAACGGCCTCATCAAGAGCGACGAGATCCGCTCAGACTTCCTCGCCGCCGACGGAATGAAGCATCTCCTCGAGGTGCTTCTCCCGCAGGGCAAGGAGTGGGAGGGTGCCCAGCGCAAGGTCGGCCAGCTTGCCATCGACACCTTCCTCGACGAGGACATGGGTGCCACCCTGGGACAGTGGCCCACGGCTGGGAAAGTCGACGACAAGACGTGCCGGGATGCTGGTGCGGGCGCGGGTGCCGACATCGAGGGCTGCTGGGACTACCATGTTGCTAGGATCATGAAGGATAACAAGGGCGACAAGGAGCACTGGAGCAGGGATCTGAATGACAGGCTGGCTGCAGCGAGGAAGAATCCTGTCATGAGGGCTCGTGATGAGCTGTAAATGAGATTTAAGATATATGCATGTAATATTACTACAATACTCGTATATAATAGACTCTTCAATGAGATCATGGTGCACGATGTACAAGCCACCACGTGGGGGAGTGTGTACGTCCATGGCTTTTTCCACGCGACTTAGAATGGTGAAATGACAAATGTCAATAAATTATATTGTTTTCTTCAGCGCGTATTGACAGTTACATGATATGCATGATTTCTCTTTGAATGTTCAGAATTTGAATCATTGAGGTGTGGTATATGTGGCTGCAGGTGGCAAGATGTGCAACCCCAGATCCACTTGAGCTCACTTTCAGTCTCCATTTTCAACCCTCATTCTCACTCTCACTCCCACTCTCACTCTCACAACACACAACACACCTAACCACGAGGCAGGCCAAAATTTCCTACCTCTCCGCCCTCGATGGCCTCTACTCCCCCGCAGGCCGCAGCCGCAGTCCAGGCCCAGCCCCCAGTCGAAATTCGCACAACCCCCTCCAAGGGCCGGTCCCTGGTCTCAACCCGCACCGTCGCCCCCGGGGCCACCATCCTAGTGACATCCGCGCCGTTCCTGCTCCCCTCACTATCCCACATCGGCACCGTATGCACATACTGCCTGCGTCCCGGGTCGAATCTCAATCCGGAGCCCACCGAGCCGACGCCCACGCCCACGCCCACGCCCCAGGGCAACCTCCGGGCATGCACCCGCTGCCAGTCGGCACGGTACTGCGGCGCCGACTGCCAGAGGGCGCACTGGCGGGCCGCCCACTCCAAGGAGTGTAAGCCGCTGGCCGAGGTGCACGGCGCGGGCAGGGGTGATCTGCCCACCCCCGTGAGACTGTTGATGCAGATGCTCCTCGGTGTAGGAGGACCCAAGGTGCGGCGCGAGATCGGCCAGCTGGAGAGCCATGCTGAGGCGTGGAGGGGGTCTGCGCAGTGGCCTGACGTGGAGATGATGGGCACGGCGGCGTGTGCGTATGCGGGGCTGGAGACGGATGAGGACAATATCAAGATGGCGTGTGAGATGATGTGCAGGGTCAGTTTTACTCTCCTCCTTCTTCTTCTTGTTTGACTGTTTGTTTGTTTGGTTGTTTGTTTGTTGTTGATGGTAGTGCAAATACTGACGCGGTGAGACTGCAGATCCAGACAAATGCATTCAACTGGGCGGACCCGGATATGGGCCAGGTGGCCGTGTTTGTTGAGCCGACGCTGGCCATGATGAACCACTCCTGCATGCCGAATGCCATGATCCAGGTCATTGGGAGGATGGTTGTCCTGCGTGCCGAGCGGGTCATCCAGGCAGGAGACGAGATTGAGATAGCATACACGGGTAGGTGATCCCTCTCTATCAAAAAAACGGAAAGTACATACATCCTGACTTCTCTTTCAGACTACACTCGCCCCCGGTCATCACGCAGACACGCCCTGGAGACATACAACTTCGAGTGTCAGTGCCCCCGCTGCAGAGACGACCTGAACGTCTACCAGGCCTGCGCGGCCATGCCCGCCGTCGACGTCAACGGCATGAGCGTCACGCCCGAGGTGTCCGCCGTGCACACCCACCCGCTGGTGACCCGTGCCGACAAGATCGCCGCCGCGCGCGCCCTGTCCGACGAGGCGACCGCCCAGTCCGACGCCATCGTCAAGTCGACCACCCCGACCCCGCAGATGGCCATGCTGCGCTCCCGCTACGCCGCCTGCAGGCCCCTCATCGCCGAGGGCCTGTGGGCCGAGTCGCCCGTTCCCCAGCTCGTCGTCGACGCCGCCGTCTTCCACGCCGACCAGCAGGACTGGCCCGCCGCCCTGGCCGTCGCCTGCCTCGCTGCTCGCGAGTGCGACGCCTACCGCTACAAGCCGCCCTTCAACCCCATCCGCATCAAGGGTCTGTTCCTCGTCGCCAAGCTGCTCTCCAACACGGCCGCCACGGGCGCCGCCAACCCAGATGACGGTGCCGGCGTCATCGGCAAGCTGACAAAGACGGGCGCCGCCGCCAGCCTCGACAAGCGCCTGCGCGAGACCCTCCAGTACATTGATCAGGTGTCCCTGTGCCAGATCCTTCTCATCATGGTCCTGCAGCTCGCGCCCTCGGCGCCCGCCGGCCAGGACAACGCCGGGGGGCTCGCGGCCCGCTGGGAGCTCACCCGCGATGCGTATGACTTGCTCCAGGATATAGGGCAGCTTCCCGGCCGGGATGGCGAGACGGGGCTCATCAGGTCATGGGCCGCCAAGCCGCGTGATGCCCAGTCCGAGTCCTTCTTTAAGTTTGCTGTCGTCGAGCCCATCAACAGTCTGTCGAATTTGGGCATCGAGGTGCTCGAGACGGCCTTTGGAGCTTGAGGACCTCTGCTGCATGTATACTCGTGTTGGCATATACCGTATATCAAACTCTATAGTACCGCGAGTCCACTTCGAACTCACAAGGAAAATACGGATAAAGTCACTACGAATGTCATTGAGTCTAAAAGTGTAGGATGCTAACTTGAATGCGTATTGGTGAATGAAGATCCAAGCTCAGCTTATAGTAGGGTAGGCAAGTCACCATAGCTTGGAAAGTCACTTCTTCATGTCAGTCACCAATTTGCGTTTCAAGTTTCAACAAACAGTTGATGGATCAAAACAAGACGAGACCTCAAAGGAAAGTCTAACGTAGGAGATAAAGAACCATCACGCATACGCACCGACACCATCTTCAGCACATCTACTTCACTTTCAACAAGTAAAAGTGCCAACAGCCCCAAGCTACCTGGTGGGATATCCCCAGCCAGCGGAGCGGAGCGGGCCCCCGCACTTATCCGATAAGATAAGACCTCTTATCGTAAAAGTTGAACCTCCAACAAATCTCAGCTTCAGATCGCAGAAGTCATTGAATTTTCCTCCCCATCAGACATTGACCCATGCGCAACGCACCAGTCGACGAAATAAGGCCCCCATAGGCTGTATATATACCCCCCGAGTCGAAGCGCCGTCCCATTGTTCCGTCTCTCCCTGTCAACAATCCCCAAGCGGGGTGAGAGGCATGGGTAAAGGCCTTAAGCGGAAATCCAAGCGCGCCAGACACTCCTCCCTCGGAAGGCTCGCCACCCGACTCAAGGCCGAGTCTGAGAAACAAGAGGCCGACAACACAGGGAACACAGCACAAAGCCCTCCCGAAGAAGAAATGACGAGCCCGACAAACACGTCAGACACCACGGCCGCGGCCGCGGCCGCCGTCGACAGCCAGAGCGACGGAAGCCTTAAGCGGTCAAAGACGCACGACGACGACGACGGCGGTGACTGGGAGGTTGTCACGCGGCCCAACAAGAAGGCCAAGAAGCTCCCCAAGCCCGGCAAGGGCTACCCTTCCATCACATTCTCGCCCAACGCACGGCTCAATGCCAAGATCAACGTCAACAGCCTGCGCGACCTGGTGACGTACATATTCGCCGACGGACCCGGTCCGCAGTGGGTGGCGGTGTCGCACAGGCCCGAGTTCAGGAAGATTGTGGCCATCATGGTGCCCGGCCTGGAGGAGGCCATGTTCAAGGCGGGCGTGGACCTGGCGACGTTCAACAAGAAGCGCGACACAGAGACGGAGGAGGACCTCAAGTCGGCGGCAAACCACAGCCAGGGACTCCCCTCGTCCCCGGATGAATACTACCCGCGGAAGCTGGACAGGGACGAGCTCGCTGAACCGCTCAAGCCCTTTGCCGACATGTTCCCGCACCTGTGGCCCGTCAAGACGCCGGGCGACGACAAGCACGCCAAGCTGCACTCACCCATGGCGGCCTTCCTCACAGTTCCTTCGAGGGATAAGAACAAGAAAGGGACCGGGGTGAGACAGGCGTCGGAGCCGCAAGGGTGGAAGAATGAGAGGACGCGCATCACCGAGTTCGTCGCCACGGTAGAAGACCTGACGGAGAACGGTTACGTGATCCACCCGGCGCTTCTGCCGGAGGGAGAGGCGCGCGACAAGTTCGAGGCGCCTGAGGGGTGGGTGATGACGCGCGTCGACAAGCTCGAGGACGCGGATGTTCCCGAGAGCGAGATCCAGCAGGGCAGCATCACCGCGGGGCGCGAGGTGTTGGCGATTGACTGCGAGATGTGCATGACGGGCGATGCCGAGTTCTCGCTGACGCGCATCAGCATTGTCGACTGGTCGGGCGAGGTGGTGCTGGACGAGCTGGTGAAACCTGCTAAGCCCATCACTAACTACCTGACGCGCTTCTCGGGAATCACCGAGGAGATGCTGGCGCCCGTGACGACGACGTTGCACGACATCCAGCAGAGGCTGCTGGGCATACTGAACCCGCGGACGATACTGGTGGGCCACTCGCTCGAGTCGGACACCAAGGCGATTCGGCTGGCGCACCCCTTCATCGTCGACACGTCGATCCTGTTTCCGCACCCGCGCGGCCCGCCGCTCAAGTCGTCGCTCAAGTGGCTAGCGCAAAAGTACCTGGGGCGCGAGATCCAAAAGGGCGGCGCGAGCGGGCACGACAGCATCGAGGACGCCAAGACGTGCCTTGACCTGGTCAAGCAGAAGTGCGAAAAGGGCAAGCTGTGGGGAACGTCGGACTCGCAGGGCGAGAACCTCTTCCGTCGCCTCGCCCGCGCAGGCACCGCCTACAAGGCCCAGGGCGGCTCCACGGCCGTCGGAGGCCTCGAGGTCGGCAAGACGAGTGCCGCTGTCGACTGGGGCATGCCCTCAAGGGGCGCGGGTGCTGCTGCCACCTACCAGTTTGGCTGCAGCGACGACGCCGACGTCGTTGACAACGTCATCCGCGCCGTTAAGGGCGACCCAGATGGTCTCGTCGTCCGCGGCGGCGGCGTCGACTTTGTCTGGGCCCGCATGCGCGAGCTCGAGGCCCTTCAAGGCTGGTGGAACAAGAACCGCGTCGACGGCGACGGTGGCGGCAACGCAGGCCCGCCGGCAGACCAGCAAGGCTCGTCTCTCGAGACTGCCCTGGCCACGCTCTCAGAGCGCCTGAAGCGCATCCACGAGGCCCTGCCCCCATGCACGGCCTTCATCGTGTACAGCGGCTCTGGCGACCCACGCGAGATGGCCCGTCTCCAGCAGATGCAGACGCAGTGGCGTAAGGAGTACAACACGCCCGGGAACAAGTGGGACGAGCTCAGCGTCAAGTGGACAGACGTTGAGGAGCAGGCGCTTAAGAGGGCTGTTAAGAAGGCTAGGGCTGGCCTTGGCTTCGTAGGCGTCAAGTAATAATACATCTGGATTTGCTTCGTCCTTCATCCTCTGGTCCTTTCACCGACCATCTCCTGCATGTATTGCGTGACACTGTGAGTTCCGGTCGGCATGGGTGCCATGGCCACGAGGCAGACTGGATATATTTCGGTATTGTGAATACTGGTTAGTAGTCTGCGCAGACCATGTATCGCGGAACGTGAATCACGAAGGCACCTGATGGGATGGATGCCGGAAAGTAGAGGCGGAAAATGACAAGGGACATGATGAACATCACTGGGGGACAAAGCGTGATGCGAGCATGTGTGCGTGATGATGATCTAGCTACATGTAGACTGTTGGGATGCCAGATGCTGCCTTAACTTCCAGGGTCTTCCGGATCTTGGGGTCGCTCCTTCCGTTCGCCTTTTATGTGGGCTCCTTCCGTGTGGATGAGACGCAACAGATATACTGCTCCTGGCTCTTCCATACGAGTGAATACTCTACAAATTTCCACTCCCAAGTCTCATCGTCAGCACCACTGGAAACCTCTGTGGCAGTCCCTTTCGACCTAGGCGAGGTCAATGTTTCACGTCCCCTGAAGGCCTCCGAGCTGCACGGGTACCGGAGCATAAACACCTGATCGTCATCTGCACATCTGACGTCCACCATCCAAGCTGCCAACTGCCGTCCCGCCGACACGTCCCGGTATTGAAGTCTTAGACTCGCCTTCCAGAACCTGGCCCATGACCCGAGGCAAAGGCAAGGAATTTGTGGGAACGCCCTCGCCAACTACGAGTACTACGAGTAGCTGAGCTGGTGGAGGCCATGGAGACCCACGCGAAACCCCGTATTATCCCTCTGCCCTCTTTCGAGACCGCCTGGCAGCCAAGCAGCCCGGTGTGGATAGCACAGTCCAGCTCGTCAGGCGGCCGATCTCTTCCCCTCCAAGGATGTGTACAGCATACCGATCTGTAGCCATGACCCATCATTTTACCCATATGGGGATCGAAGGTCTAAGACCTCGTAGAGTGAGACAATATGGGTACCCGCAGGGCCACATCTTGAATGGGGAGCTGAAAATGGATTGATTCCGAGCCGGTTTCTGCCAGGGTCGACGCAACGTTTATTCTCTCCCAACGATGTCATCATTGGGGTAGGAGGAATATATCAATCTATTGGTATAAAAAGCCCTGCACATGCCACATAGCACTGACTTGCACTGCCAGTCCGAACCGTATTACCAGACAGTAAGCTACTCGTAGCCAATCCGACCACCATGAAGATCGCCAACGCATTGTTCACCATCACCTACTCCTTTGTCAACAAGACGGAGCTGAACTCTCTCGAGTGTGCGAGAGACACCTATCTCTTGGATGCAGCAGAAGCAGCAGGCGCCGACTGGCCCTATGCTGCCCGGACTGGTAGCGACTCTGCGGCAGCTGCCCGTCTGATATCCGGTCAGGTCGACCAGTCGGAGCAATCGTTTCTGGACGACGATCAGCTCGAAGCCGGATATATCCTCACGGATGTTGCCTATCCTCTGAGCGACTGCGTGGTTGTTCTGGGTGTTGAGGAGGAGCTTCATGATTGAGGTTCTACCATGGTATAGTAGCGCCTAAGTCAATCGGACGAGAAGGTGCCTCATACTGACTCTTTGGCTAGGACGCAGAACAAGACGGGAAAACAACAAGAAAAGACAGGAGGAAAGGCATATAGACAGGTGGAAGGATGTGTATAATGATGTCAACATTGCCAATTTCTTAATGTTAACTCGAACACAGTGTAGAATAAACCTATACTTCCCATCGGCAGTAATAAACAGACTCCGTCTCGCGCCCAAAAATCCTTCCCAAAGCAATAATTCCATATCGTGACTAGAGACCATATACTTGCCAGTAATATCCAAAAGACTTCGTACATTGACCCAACGAGTTATCAACGCCCAGACCGTACTCAAAATCATAACCGTGCAGGTGATACTGTAGTCAGCACGGCCATCACTTGCTGCCCCTCCTCTTCGCATCTCCACCCCCAGGGCCGCGCGAGGCGCCCCTCCCGACGGGAAGCTGATTGATGATGGAGCAGAGGTATGCCAAGTGCCTGGGCATCCACAGGTCGTACACATTCTTGGTGAAGCGATAGGCCGTCCACCTGTCCGCTCGCTCCCCGGTAAAGCTGGAGGAGTGGATGGGATGACGGTAGTAGGTCGTCTCGCCGCCGTTTATGACAGCATAGTGGCCGTAGATGCGCACGGAGTGGTGGTCGTGCGAGACGGAGAAGGCGAGGATCTGACGATGGGCCTCCTTCTCACGCCCCACGAGACGCAGTAGTTCGACGACGGCCCGGACAGCGAGAGTCATGCTGTGGGCATTTTGGCGGTCTGCCACCTCGAGACCAACGCTGCCACACTTGACCTCGCACGTGAGGAAGGGAAAGTACATGTATCCCGTGCCCATGAAAAGCGACTGGTCGCTCTGGCGGACGTCGCCGACATAGGGCGCCAGCCTGGCCAGCTGCTCCCTGTTGAAGGCCTGAGGCCGGAAGCCGACAGCGAAGTCGGGCCGGGGCCGCGGGGTGGCCAGCGGCATGCAGTTGTGCCAGCCGTCATCGACGCTCTCGGTCAGCATGTTGAGGTGCGTGGCGCCAAGAGCGGCCAGGGCCTGGGGCGACGGGACGAGGAGCCGGCTGATGTCCTGGATGACGCGGGCCTCATTTTTGCCCTGCAGGACCTCGCACGTCCTTTTGTACACGTCTTGCCGGAACAGGGTCCCGGAGGGGGGCGTCTGGGCCGAGCGGAGCAGAGTCTTGTTGAAGTCCTTGCTCGCGCTGGAGACGTCCAGCCTCGACTGCTTCATGTAGCTGCCCTTGGTCTCGAGCATGATCTCGTAGCGCCAGTCGCGGTAGGCGACGCTCTTCTGCTCCCGGGAGTTCTCGTCACTCGAGGTGCTGGACGACCTGCTCCTAGGGGCCGGGGCCAGGGTCTGGGCTGGCCTCTTCCGGGTAAACATGTTGTCGAATATCACAGGGATTCTTGTGATGAGTGACTGGTAGGTTGTGCAACGCTCTTCAAACGAAAAGTTCTAAAAAACGCCTTGTCAGCTGTTTTCTTCAGACACAGTTCCCACTTGGCTTCATACCGATTGATTCAGATATTCTTGACAAGATAGATTGGTAGGGTCTGAGAGCCTGGATTCGATGGTTGTACAACGGGGTTCGTGCGACCATTTATTCCCAGTCAGCCCAACACAACCGCCATGATCGAGCGACTCGCGAAACACCAAAGGAGAGCTATTGGTCGTCGGCACCTCTCTTCTCGCATGCGACCCCCTCACTCTCGTTGCGACCTCAAACAGGCTGTGCTGCCTGGCCCTCGGCCATGCGTGGCGACCACCTGGATGACCAGACCAGGGGACGGGTGACGTCGTTGGCCGAGAGGACATTTATGCGCCCGTCCTGGTCGTCGTTGCGGCCAACAGCTCAACCAACAGCTAAGCGCCCATTCCGTCATGCGGGAGGTGAAACTGCGACGACGGGCCGCGACCCGCGGGATGCAGAAACTGCTCCCGCTGTGTTTCACTTACCGTTGCCGCTGCAGATGCATTTACACGCCGTGATTGTCCGGGATAGCGGGGATACCAAAGATTGCATGTAGATGCCATGAATAGTATTCCAGTGCAGAGACGCCGGACCGTGCCCCCGGCGTCCGGACGGATCCACCCACTTCGACCCACTCTTCCCCGCCATACCGTGCTCTTCAACTTGTCAATCGTCCATCTGTTCAACTACCCGCGTGTATCTCATACGTGAATTCTCATATTAATACCTACATACGACGTAGATTCTGCCTCCGGCGGCCCTGCCGGGAGCTCTTCTCGCTACGCTCGCTCGTACTCCAACACTATTAGTAGTTAGTAGTACTATAGATAGTACAACCACATCCCATCTGATGCTGCCTCCGGCGGCCCTACCGGGAGCTCTCCTCGCTACGCTCGCACGTACCTTAGACGCCCGTCCTTACACTAAGGCTCCCACTCCCTTCGCCCCCGGAGCTCTCGCTACGCTCGCAGGCACTTCACAGTACATCATAGACGCCAACTCCTTACTATTGCCTCCGGCGGCCCTCCGGCGGCCTCCTCGCTTCGCTCGCATCCTGCACCTGCACGTCTTCACTACGTTTGCGTGCTCGCGTACTCGCACATTGTCAAACATATTATTCAGTCTCCATCCATCAGCTATCTAGATCCCCGCTGACATGATACCTTCAACCTTCCGCCCATAATCTCCCAAGAATCCTGGACTCTTGGACTCTTGGACTCTTCTCAGAAGTCCCAACTTTTGTAAAAACAGAAACTAAAAGAAAAAAAACGCCGTCGCTATATGATAAGGAGTGACAAGACAAAGCATTGTGCCCGAGGGACGTGGCAGATGTAACCAATGTGAACAAGGAATGTACCAAGGCAAAGCAAATATAACCCAACGACAAGAACATGTAAAAACATGTAAAAACAAAACCATGCAAAACAAAACCATGACGCCAATGCACCGTTTCTCTACCCAATTCGTTATGGCAGACAGATTAGACAAGTACAGAAGAGAAGACTGTCCGGAGGGATCGTCTGTGGACAGTGTCCGTGTGAGTGTGTGTGTATGTGAAGGACGAGCGAGCGCAGCGAGGACAGCCCCCGGCAGGGCCGCCGGAGGCAATTCACCTATGTGTACGCTGGCTGTCGTGTGTGTGTGTGTGTGTGTGTGGTGTGTCAACGCCTGACCTGATCGACAACAGCCGACCGTTCAAGGACATCAGCCCCGGTATCGCCATCGACCATGGCGGGATTGCGCTGCGAGACAACCCCATAGCTAACAGGGCGATCACTCCTGCCAGACCCAGGCTCACGGGACAATCCAAAGTCGAACTCGTCGTCATCTCTCGACGAGGGGTTCTGACTCCTCTGCGAGCCGCCCCTTGAGCTCAAACCACCACTACCATCTCGGCCTGGACTGCCGTGCTCAAAGGGGAGACGGGTCGGGTCGCGCGGCACTTCCATCAGGGCAGAATGTCTCTTGGAGGACTTGCGCGGGATGGGGATGTCCGGTGAGACGGGAGATTCGGGTCCATCAAGGGGCGAGACGGGCCCGTTGTCGTGTGATGGGCCGCCACGTCTTGATACGGGACTGATGGGTTCTTGATCGTGATCATCGTCTGTGTCGTTGGGTTCGCCCGTGTCAGTTAGGAGACCGTCTTGGGCGGTGGCAGCGGCGCCGCTATTGGCACCCGTGTTGGACCGGGAGCGAGTCTGCGACTTGTTCTTGGACTTGGACGAGGGTTCATCCTCATCGTCTGACTCGATCGGCCCGTTGCGCAGCACACCCATGGCCACGGGGATGCCTTCGGGGGGCGTCTCGTCGCCGAACCCGCCGTTCCGAGCCATGTCGGGCGGCATGCGCGCGCTGCGGACCACCTCGAACCCTTTACCCTTCTCCTTGGTCTTGCCGCCAAAGATGGACCGGAACCACCCGGACGCGGTGGCAACGGGACCTGTCGGGTCGGCGGGACCCGTACCCAGCTTGCGGCCGGGACCGTCCGAGTTGAGTGCCGGGCCACGCACGCCGTAGTAGAAGTCCACCTCGCGCGTCGAGTAGTCGGGTCGGTTGGGCAGGTAGCTGTCTGGGTTGGCGGGCGCGGCGGGCGCGGGAGTCACGCTGCGAGATAGGTCTCCGGTGGGCGATTCGGTGCCGTCGTCGTCACCACCACCAGTGGCGCTGAGTCGTTTGGCGACATCTGTGGAGCTGGCTCCTGCTGCACCGGCAGTACCGGAAGCACCAGCGGGAGTAATGTCCTCCTGGCTGTCGAGCTGGTCGTCGAGCGCGTGGCCACCGCTGAGGGTGTCGCGACGACGCCGAGGAGGTCGGTAGTACGGGTCTGACGCCTCGGGCACGGGCGGGTGCGCGGTCTGCACCTGGGCTGCCTTGGGGGCGACCGCTGAGATGGGGATCGAGAAGGTGCTGGTGGCGCCGGGGGTCCCCGGCATGTAGGAGCTCGTGCTCTCGAACTGGCGGTGGCCCGTCTGACTGGGGTAGTACATGTCCGGGCTGTCGAGGCCGGAGCCGGTGCGCGAGTGTGGCGTGATGGGGGCGGGACCCATGAGGATGCCGGCGGCGGCGAGGCTGGCGCCCGAGGAGCTGCGGAGGCGGCCACCGGGCATGGAGTAGCCTGTCTTGGAGGTGCCGGTGCCGTCCACGTCGGTGCCGACATCGAGCATGGCCGCAGTGGAGAGCTGGCTGGCGCGCGAGGGCCCGTTGCGGGGAGTCACGCGGCGCGAGAGCTGGCGCATGCCAAAGATCTTGGAGAGACCCCCGCGGGTGAGGCCACGGTCGTCGTCACCACCCGCGCCGAGCATCAGGGCGACGACCTCGACAATGGTCTGCAGGGCGTTGATGAAGAAGCCGAGGGTGAGGACGATGGCGTGTAGCAGCAGGATGGCGTAGCCGATCCAGCCCTTGGCGCCGTCGCCGACGCCCAGGGACGAGGCAAAGGTCACCATGAGCATGAGGGAGACGAAGCGCAGGATGGAGAAGACGGTGTGGTAGGCGTTCATCGAGGTGGGGCGGCCAAAGGGGCGGAAGGCGTGGATGGTCAGCGTCTGGATGATCTCGCAGATGGCCAGCAGGATGACCTGGGAGATGCCGCTGCTCTGCATGGCGCCGACGGCGATGCCGCGCACAAAGGTCAGCACGACGGGAATCAGGGCGAAGGCGGCCGAGTGGTCCGAGTAGGTGTTGTACAGGGGCCCGTAGCGGAGGACGATGGGCAGGTCATCGAAGAGGACCGACTTGGGGCGGGTGGTGATGATGAGCCAGAGCGACCAGGCGGTGAAGCCGAGGAGGGTGACGATGGTGACCACGGCCAGGGCGACGGTGTAGGGCGGAGAGTGCTCGGAGACGACGAGCTGGAAGGCGGACAGGGAGATGATGGGCAGGAGGAAGTAGTTGTAGACGATGCGGATGACGTTGCCGATGGAGAAGGGCAGATTCTTGGCGCGCAGGTCCTCCTCGGGGGTGCTGGAGAGGAAGCGCAGCAGCCACTGGACGAGGAAGCCGGCCTGGGCGAGCAGGGTGACGGCGAGGATGATGACGCACAGCCAGACCATCATACCGGCCCAGATGTCGGCGGCGTCGGACATTCCCACCAGCTCGGCCAGACGGGCCATGCCGTGGTGGCCCTTGGTGACGTAGACGCCGTCGACGACGGCCTGCCAGGGCTCGGCGTGGGTGACGACGCTCTGGTTGAACATGAGGGCGGCCCAGGAGGCCTTGCTGACCATGGGCTGGTAGAAGCCCGGGTAGCTCAGGCTCAGGCCGCCGGTGAGGACGACGAACTGGATGTACTGCAGGCAGTCGCCGAAGCCCGGGGTGACGAGGCGCAGCAGGTCGGCGTCGCGGCCGTAGTTGGCGGTCCAGTGGAAGACGTTGGTGCTGCCCCAGGGGCTGTAGACGGCGGCGAAGACGACGGCGACGCCGGTCAGGGCCAGGACCAGCAGGGGCATGAAGCGCAGCAGCTGGGCCAGGTGGCCGAGGTCCGGGGTGATGGCGGCGGTGACGCAGCCAATGTTGGTCTTGGCGGCGTCGCCCCAGATGATGGTCATGAGGGGGTTGAAGGTGGAGAAGGCGTACGAGGCGTAGAAGTCGTGGCTCAGGTTGAATGAAGGGAGGCCATATGGTTCGAGGCTGTGTGGTAGGTGTCAACTTTCTTTCTTTTCTGCCTCCTCTGTCTTCTTATCTTCTGTCTTCTCTAGTACTTGAGAGCCAAGGAGTCTGTACTTACACATCTTGATTAAACACCGGACTGAGCGGACACGACGCATTGACCAGGCCACTCATGCAAAAGTCGACGGCCTGGCTCCAGGGCTGGTAGGTGAGCACGCCGACCTTCCTGTACAGCGTGGTGGCCTTGGCGTCGGTGGCGTCCGGGTCCGGAGTGCGGACAATCTTGCCCTCGGTCTCGTTGTCGTTGGTCCAGTGGGGGCTGTCGGCGGCCGGGACGGCGGTGCCGCTGAGGGAGCCGGTGACGTTGCCCCAGACGGTAACGAGGAGGTTGTGGCTGTCGGCGGCCGGGTCGAAGACGGCGTCGACGTAGAGCGGCTTCCACTGCAGCAGGCTCTCGTTGGACAGGTAGCGGTCCGATAGGCAGTTTGTGAAGGGGATGGCGACGGCGGCAGCGGTGGGGGCGAGGGCGAGAGCCAAGATGGCGACGGCGAGGAGGATCATGGTTCTGCTGGCGCGTCTGCTGCTGCTGCTGCTGCTGCTGTGTGGGTGTAGTATTGACTGTCGTTGTCGTTGTCGTTGTCGCCGTTGTTCCGGAGTATGGGTGCTGCCGCCGCCGGGAGAGGAGGGTAGTATCACGTCGTTGTCGCGCTCGGTCGTCATCGTGGACATGGTTGTCCTTGTCCAAGGGGCCGGGACCAGGGCCTCGTCTAGATTCGACAGTGGTGGTGACGCGACGTCGTCGTGGCGTGGACGGGAGATGGATTGCAGCCGCATCGCTCTTGGACCGTCGTGGGATGTCGTCGGGGGTATGCGTGGAAGCGGCAGTATTCCTCTTTCCTCTTTCCTTTGTTCCCTTAGAATCCAAGCATACTGGGGACAGAGGTAGAGGGCAGAGGGTGGCTTCAGGAGGGAGAGGACAGGGCAGGGCAGGGCGTGCTCGACGAGTCGGTCGGTCGGTCGGTCGGTCTCGAGGTCGTGAGAAGTCGGTCGAGTATTATGACCCGGCTTGGGTTGGGTTGGGAGGAAAGGAGCCGCTGCTTGGGGGATGTGTGATGTCGTGTCACGGCATGCACCTTTGTCTGTTATGGTCTCTGTACAGAGTACAGGCAGCAGCAAAGGCCTGATGATGGATGATGAATAGCCGTCCGTCTAGTATGGGTGGATGGTCTGTACTCGTAGACAGGTGGGTGGGTGGATGGATGGATGGATGGTGACCCCGGCGCAATCCCAGGCCTGGGCAGGTTTGGCTGGGTTTGGCTGGGACTTTGTGACTTTGGCTGGTTCGGATACGAAGTGAGAGTGGTCCGGGTCCCCTGCTGGTGGCCTGCTGGTGGAGAGTTGATCGTCGGCCTTTGTGCTTGGGCAGGTACAAGTAAGTACGGAGTATTACTAACGGAGTGGAGGTATGGACAAGTACAAGTATGGGTTGGTTGATGAGTGTGTACAAAGGAAAAGGAGAAGGAGAAGGAGCAGAGGCAAGTGAAAGCGAAGTACGGATAGCGAAAGTGAAAGTGAGAGTGAGAGTGAAAGAAATGAAAGCCAAGCTTGCGCGACGGTGGCGGGAAGCTAACACTTTTGGTCAAGACTTGGTTCAAAGTGGTTGAGTTGGGCCAGATTAGCTTGCACGGGGCTTGGCATGGAAATTGACACTAATACCACTCGTAGGCTGTACTAGCCACTCAACACTCGACCACTGTAGAGTCCAGCTACGGATATAGCACACCTCAGTACGAGCACTGCACTGCAGGTGGTGTAAAGTAAGTACAGGCTCGGTGTATTCACAGCACTATCCGTACTCTATTACTATGAGTCCAGCAGTCTATACTACTATACTATTACCACCAACTTTTCAGCAATAGCACTACACAGGTAATATTACTACCCGTACACTCCATATTCGTATATTCCTCCAGTATTGGCAATTGACTGCGCGAATGGGCTATGCCTACTCCGTACTTACTGCTACTACTCCGTATCTTGCACGCTGGCCGTCTACTGGCACAACTCACAGGCCCAGACGGCTGACAAAATAAGAAACACTGCCAAGGGCGGTGGACGTGCAATACGAGCATTCAAAGTTACTAGAACTCACTGGAAGTTAGTCTACAATCTACAATCTCAAGCACTTTTGCCAACACTGGCATAGCTTGATATAGACCAGCCAATACAATCAATACATGTACTCGTGTTGACTGTACAAACACATGAACAAGGCTCTCTCAAGAACAATGGCCTTGACTGTTAATCCTCAGCAGACAGCCCATCGCAGTCCATCAGCCACAATCATCTGGTATAATACTCCGTATGTCTTGGTGAAATCCTACGCTCTATTACTCGCAAACTGTTCTCGTAGTGGTATTACTTACCAACTTACCTAAGTAGTAGGCTCCTGTCCGTCTGCTGCGCCCTGCCCGGGCGGATCCCTCCCTTGAGTCCAGGTCCCCATGTCCCCATCCCATGGCTGGTCCCATGGGTCATGGTCGTGGCCATTAGCATCCACCCGACCCCTTCTTGGCTTGAATCCGTGCCGATGGATCCAGATGTATTCCGCACTCTGTACACAGAAAAGTGCAGTACTACCACCCTGCCAAGAGGTCAAGGTCAAGCTCAATTCAATCCAATTCAATACTACACCTACTAGCTCTACTACGCTACAAGTAATATACGCTCGCTATACGAGTACACTGCTACTCCGTACAGTCGGGTGCTTGAGTGCATGCACTCACTCAGCCCATCTACTCCGTAGCATTGCCAGCTTGCCAACTTGCCAGCTTGCCATCCAGCCATCCAGCCAACCCCCAGACCGAGACACGCTGCGCCACAATGGGAATAGCCAACCCAGGCAAGCCAAGCCAAGACACACCTTTGACCTTGACCCAACTTGTCCGGCCTGGCCACCGGCTTACCAGCCAGCATCAGCGCATCAGCGCATCAGCGCATCCGCATCATGCACAATTATGCAGATAGACGGTTGTCAAGCAGCACCACTACTTACAGCCTCTGGCCTACTACTACTACTACTACTACTACTACTGCAGTCTCTATTATTAGCACATGTACTCCGTACTCCGTACCCTTTGCCGTGGCATATGCATCTACACACCACCATCGAATCGAGTACGAGCCATTGGAGAGACGAGAGTGCAAATCCTGATCATCGCCAAACTCGTATTCCCCCATGCCACTCCGTACTAATATGCTCCATTACTCTCCTGCCCTGTACGAGTAATACGGCGCAACTCTCACTCTCACTCTTACTCTCACCCTCGCTCTCACTCTCACAACAAACTCAATCCTCAGTCCTTAAGTACACACACACTTTACAATAATCCTCACATTGACCTCAATTGACGCAACGCACGCAACACACGTGATTGAATCTCGATCTTCATCACCATTAGTGTCCGTGTCCGTGTCCGTTGGCCTGTGACATTTTCGCACTCGCACCCGCTCACTCGCACCGCGCACAGGCTGGTCCCAACCCTGCATCTTGTGCTCCACGCTGCCACTGCACTGCACGTACTGCATTGCGCTTGTATCACTCTGTCCTCTCCATAAGCACGGATAGATACTACTACCTAGCACTCCAGCACTCCGTAGTAATCCTCACATTCTGCTGTCGAATCCCCGCCGTACACGTCATTGTGTTGCAGAATAGAAACATTGCTGGGTTGCGGTGCACTTGGGTTACTTGTGCCATTACCAGTCATACTCTTACGGATACACGGCCAGCGGCTACAATCAAGTGCAGACCACGGGGTACTGCGTACTGCGTACTGCGTATCAAGTAAAGCTCGTCATTCATCATACATCCTTGGTGCATGTAGCAATCATCTAGCAATCGTTCCAAATACTCTTCCATCGTGCATCATCACATTGCTGCTCAGTCACCTCTTCCACTCCACTTCGACATCCCCGTATCTGTCCGCCACCCACCCGCCCACCACCTCTCTCAACCTCTCATCCACATCTGATACCCCTTCGGCTCCAAGACGCGCCTCCAGCAGCTCAAGAGCATCCATCCTTCTCGATATCTCCCCCGCCGACACACCCATCGTAGTCGTGAGCTGGCTCGTCCCCCCACCGCCCTCCAGTGGCGTCTCCAGTGGAAGCCTCCTCGAGAGCATTCTCGAAAGTGCCCTCTTCTTCGGAACCCCACCTTCCTCATACAGCACCCTGTGCCGGGCATAGTAATCCCTCGGGTCCTCGTAGTCGGCGGAGCTGTCCTCTGATCGTGTCCGCTTGTGCCGCCCACTACTTGGCTTTTCTGTTTCAGGACCAGCCGGCGACGCTCTCGGTTCCCGCCCGGCACACGTTTCACGTTTTGGTGAGCCGACTGCCGACCGCTCTAGACTGGGTGATCGGCTCCTCATCAGTAGGGTCTGCAGAGCATGAGACCATTGTCCGCCCTGGGGCGCCTCATGGAACGCCTCAGGGAACGTTGAACTTGACGGTGGTGGTGTTTCCTGGGGCTGTGCCCGGGGAGTCCAGAGCAGGTCGCCACACCCCGTATCGGTGGAATCTGCGAGTCTGGGTGTGGTCACCAATTGACGCCGTAGCCTTCTTAACGTATCGTGAGGGCTGTTCGTATCGTAGTCTTGGCCGGGCTGCCTGGTTGGACCTGGGTCCTTGGGCCTGACACTTGAATTTTGTAGCCTGGGCTTGAGTGATATCCGGCTCTGTGGCCCTCCAGTAGAAGGTGTGTTTCTGGTCTGCCCAGATCTAGGAAGTGGTGGTGTAAATGGTAGCCTTGCTCTTGACCTGCCACTGCCATCTCTCGCAGGCTGTTCATTTCCTCTCAGAACCGCGCGTGCGGAAAAAGTCCGTGTCCCTCTCGTATCATCGCCGACACTTCGCACATTCCCCTGCCCCGATGGTGTAAACGGAGCCCGTACCCTTACGTTCGACTGCGGCGGCGTCTGCAAGAACCTCGGCCGCGGCGTCTCGGGGACAGATTCAAAGTCCAAACCTAAGCGTCCAAATTCCATGGGGTTTCGCCCCGGTGAGCTCTCCCAGGAGTACACCGACTCGGTAGGTTGACGCTGAAATTGCCTTTGCCCTCTCCCTCGTCTCGACGCAGTCTGAGGAGTAGCCCGCCGGTTGTCTACACTGCCCGACACGCTGCCTAGCACGCTGCCTCCGGTTTCGAAACGGACATCCTGATTGAGTTCCGACTCCGGAATGACGCGGAGTGGGTTGAAGTCGACGAATCTGTCCCTCTCCGTGCGATCTCTCTGTTGTGCATGGGTGGCTTCCGGAGTGGCCGTGTCGTCAGTTGCGATCTGGATACGTGTTGGGCTTGCCGTTGAGGGAAAGAACTTCCTGATGTCGTCCTTCCTCTGTGTTTTGGGGGTCTGGTCCGGGGTCTGGTCAACGGGGATCTGAACAGAGACTGTATTGGCAAGGCTGTCCTCGTCAGTCTTGTTGGAAAGATTGCGTGCCATGTTGACACTCATTCTTGTGCGCATGTTGACAGAGCGGTAGTCAGCTGGCTTTGGGTCAGACGTTGTGTCTTTGCTACAGGGAGTGTCAGTTGGGTGTTGCTGGCTAGTGGCATCGATCTGGGAGAGCTCTGTGAGACTGTCTGGATAGTCAATGTCAAGGTCGTCATCTGCATCAAGCTGGGCTGTGACATGTTGGTCGAGAGCAAAATGGTCCGATATAGGATCATGCAACCCATCGCTCCCTTGCAGTCTGCTATCCTGCAGCTCGCCGTCTTGATGTTTCGTCTGAAGTTGGCTGGTAGCTTCGTCTTGTCCATGCTCCCCATCGGGATACGTCCTCTTGCACAACACCTCAAAGCAGTCCAGGACACTCTTCTCATCAATAAACAGCACTTCGTCCTTGAGCGGCGCAACATTCGCATCGTACAATGCAGACGATGAGCACAAAACATGCAGGCACATAAACGGATTGGGCACCGGCCTGGCATCCTCCCGTACCTTGCCCAGATAAGCCTTAAACCCAGAGGCAAGCTTCTTCCCCGTCCCTCTGGAGGTCGTGACGGGTCTTCCATCAACCGATATGAAGCATCCCTTTCCCTTTACAGCCTCGAATCGGCAGTCTGCCCTGGGAAGCAAACCGTTTATCGTAACCGTCTGTGCCTGTCCAGGACGACGTCCCAGGTCATATGGTCGAGTCATCTCCACTCGGACTGTGTCCCCCACCAGGGCGGTACCAAACGTCTTGAGTGCCACGTCGCGTACAGACGACTCCTGCGCAGGCACATACGTCCACGAGCTTGCACTTTCACCGGAAACCCTGAGCGTAAGCTTGACATGCGGCCTGGCAAAAGCATACGCCACCATGAGATCCCTCAAAGCCCCGAGTGTCTTGCGGCTTCCCCTGACAGAATGCTGCCTCCGGACGGGGATCTTGCCAAACAGGTCGTCCACAACGACGGTTGTCCCCTGCGGCGCCGAGACGGGCTGTCTGCTCTCCAGGCCGCCTACAGAGGGTCGTATCCTTAGACGCGTAGCCACGGGGTCTCCCGCAGTGCGCGTGGTAATGGCCAGTCCCCCATCGCCCGCGACGCAATTGATGCTGGCGAGGGCGTCTCCACGGAAGCCCAGAGTGTCAGTGGTGCCATTCAGGTCTTGGAAGCTACGCAGCTTGCTCGTGTGAGCCCGACGGGCCAGGGAGTCAAAGTCGCCGGGGGCGATGCCGTGACCATTGTCGCGTACGTGGATCCTGTCGACCGTGTTGGGGGAGATGGTGACGTCGATGGAGGTGGCGCGGGCGTCAAGGGCATTGTCAACGAGCTCCTTGACGAGGGCGTGCGGGGTGGATATGGTGACGGATGAGCCCAGCAGACGGACGGTCTCCGGGGGGAGAGGTGAAATCATGTCTCTGAATGTTGTGGGATGCTGTAAGACACTCTGCTGAATATACGGATGCGTCACGGTTAAGTAGCAGACATTCAATCAGCCAGACAAGGTGCATTCGGACAATGGACGACAAGATGAAGAGTGAAACATGATGAAAACAGAAGTTGATTCCTCGTCACTCTCTTTTCTCTTTACTGTCCCATCAATTGTATACAGAAGGTGCGATTGACAGGGTGACGGTGGTGTGCCTTCCCTCAGTGCACCTTCTTCTCGTTTCAGTCTACAGGCACCGAGTACTACTAAATTATATCAGTACTACTACTAGTATTACAGAGCATCACACTCTACCTCGGCCAAGGTCAGACAGATGCATGAATGTTGAAATCAGTCAGACGACTGACGAGCCAGTTGCACAAGTTGGCATTGAAGCCCGTCAGACAAGTCAGACAAGACACGACTACACGACCCCCGCTGCAACTGCTGCAGCTGCTGCTCCCGGCATCGCTGCGCTGCGCCCTGTTCAAGTACCCTGCCTGCATACTGCCCCTCCCCCCACCATTGAGCCCTTAGTACTCTAGCCCC
This sequence comes from Geosmithia putterillii, assembly GCA_900188575.1. Classification (NCBI taxonomy): domain Eukaryota; kingdom Fungi; phylum Ascomycota; class Sordariomycetes; order Hypocreales; family Bionectriaceae; genus Geosmithia; species Geosmithia putterillii. The sequence continues at coordinate 698,885 of FYEU01000311.1, forward strand.
GCAAGCTCCCCTCGTCGCAAGCAACCTTAGTTACTCGCCAGCTCACCTCTTCACCTCCTCCATCACCAGCAGCATCACCATCACAATTACCACAACCACCACCATAACACCCCATCAATCCCTCACCATGTCCCTCAAAGGCCCCACCCCCCAGCAGCACGACGGCACCAACCTGCGCGTCGCCATCGTCCACGCCCGCTGGAACACCACCGTCATCGAGCCCCTCGTCGCCGGTGCCAAGGCCAAGCTTCTCGCCGCCGGCGTCAAGGAGTCCAACATTGTCGTCCAGTCGTGTCCCGGCTCGTGGGAGCTTCCCACCGCCGTGCAGAGGTAACACCCCCC